>JBBPPW010000018.1:0-49585 GCA_038092215.1 Leccinum broughii | reverse complement strand
TGCACTATGACCAATATCGACCTTTAAATCCATATATTGTCATAAATATCATAACTAACTCAAATAAAATCGTAAAAATATGCAAAAATCAGGAATAATCCTCGTATATACTACCAAATAGGGGTAAATAGTGGCTACCCCAAAAGACCAGTTATGACTGGTTTTTTTCGGTCTTTTGATTTTTCTAAAAATCAAAAGACCATAACCGAACCAATTGAACCTTAGGACAGACCGGACCAATCAGGACCGGTCCTCATTGGTTCGGTTCGGTTAAAAACCGGTTTTTCATCGGTTTTAGGACCGGACCTTTAATCACTAACTATAAGCTATTGAATAAACTTGTTTCGGCAAAAGACTTGTATGTAATGGAATTTTATTTCAGCATGTTAAACAGTCAGTTCAGTGCATATGGAATGCCTTGCTGAAGCTATCCCGGCATAACTGCAAATTGTAATTTAGTTTTGTGAAATCTCCCTTAGGAGTACTATTCACTCTAAGCAATAAACTTGTTTCGGCAAAGGACTGTATGTAATGGAATGCCTCGCTGAAGCTATCTCAGCATAACTGCACATTGCAATTTAACTTTGTGAAATCTCCCTACCATACACTGCTCTAAGTAATAAACTTGCTTTGGCCAAGGACTGTATGTACTAGATGTTATTTCAGCATGTTATACAGTCTATTCAGTGCATGTGGAAGGCCTTGCTGAAGCTATCTCAGCAAAACTGCACATTAATTTAATTTTGCAACATCTCCCTATTATACACTCTAAGCAATAAACTTGTTTTAGCAAGGACTGTATGTAATGGAATGTTGTTTCAGCATGTCATACAGTCAGTTCAGTATATATAGAAGCTCTTGCCAAAGCTATCTCAGCATCACTGCCCATTGTGATTTAATTTTGTGAAATCTCCCTATCACTACACACTGTAAGCAATGAACTTGTTTTGGCCAAGGACTGTATGTAATGGAATGTTGTTTCAGCATGTCATACAGTCAGTTCAGTACATATCAAAGCCCTTGCCAAAGCTATCTCGGCATAACTGCTCATTTGTGAAATCTCTCTACTATATACTCTAAGCAATAAACTGGTTTTGGCCAAGGACTATATGTAATGGAATGTTGTTTCAGCATGTTGGACAGTCAGTTCAGTACATATGGAAGCCCTCACCGAAGATATCTTAGCATAACTGCAGATTGTAATCTGATTTTGTGAAATCTTCTTTCTATACACTTAGTGTTACAATCGCTGTTGACTTTGAAGGACTTAGAGGAGTGGACGTATCTTTTTCTTTCAACGTTCTCCCGTTCTCTATCTATCTTGTAAACAATACTCATTTCCTTCTCGACCGAGCCATTGACTAACAAAACTCTCTCGGTCGTTTCTTTCTTCCTCGTCTTATCTTTATGTCGTCTTATCTTCTTATCGTCTTATCTCTTTATCTCTGTCTCTTATCTCGATTCCCCAATATGGTCTTCTCTCTTTCACTGCTACTGACACTGCTTGGTCCATGCCCTTTGCACCCACTATAAATACCCCAGTAGCACGATGGTGTTCCTTAGCTAGTTCTGCGCAATACAGCGTTATCTAACTCTTCCTCCACTTGACCGTCTGCAAGTGAGACTTTCTCTTATCCTTTCTATTAGACTTGATTGGTCTCTTCATGAGTACCTCGTCTAAGTATTAAGGTAGTCGTTATCGCTTCGCGTAACACTTAGGCTCTATGAAATAAATTTATTGTGGCAAAGGACTGTATGTAATGTTATGTGATGTTATTTTGGCATGTCAGACAGTCAGTTCAGTACATATCTAAGCCCTTTTCGGCATAACTGCACATTGTAATCTAGTATTGTGAAATCTCCCTACTAGTACTATACACTGTAAGCAATAAACTAGTTTCAGCCAAGGACTGTATATAATGTTATGTTATCTTGGCATGTCAATAATAATTTTTTAATAATAATTTTTTAATTCAATTTGATAATTACAGACACTCAGTTCAGTACATATCTGAGCCCTCGCCAAAGCTATCTCAGCATAAATACAAATAGTTTTGTAGTTTCTTCTGATTATATTAAAATGTGGTCTAAACTGTCTAAATGGTATACTTGCTTCGGAAATGAACTGTATGAACTGGAGTGATGTTCTGGCATGTTTGATAATCACTTATGGTCCCATGCATTGCAACCCTCCTTGCCTCTATCTCAGCATAATTGCATTTTGGTTTGTAGTTTCATGAAATTCCATTTTTATCTACTCTAAGTGGTATACTTGCTTTGGCAATGAACTGTATGTACTGGAGTGATATTCCAGAATTATTTATAGTCACTTAGGATCCAATGTAAGCTCTCACTGATCTCTTGGCATAATTACAAACAAGTTTTGTAGTTTCTTGCAATTACATTGAAATGTAGTCTAAGTGGTATACTTGCTTCAGAAATGAAAAGTTATGCCAAGAGTGCATTGGTAGATGCTTCCATAGGACTTAAACTACTTGCCTAACATGCCAAAACATCACTGCAGTATATACAATCTGTTGCTGAAATACATTTACTACTTAGATTGTATGTAGGCATATTGCTCATAACTGAATCAGATGTGGCAGTTTTGCCAAAATTGCATTTGTATGTGCTTCCATAGGGCCTCAAATATTTACCTAACATGCTGCAACATCACTCTAGTACATACATTCTGTTTCCGACATACATTTATTACTTAGAGTGTATGGTAGGTAGTACATCTCTTATACAGTCATAACTAAATATCAATTGGCAGTTATGCTGAGATCTCATTGGTATGTGCATAGATATGACCTAATGTGCTCACCTAACATGCCAAAACATCACTCCAGTACATACAATCCTTGGCTGAAACATATTTACTACTAAGAGTGTATGTAGGCATATTTCATATAACTGAATAACAAATGGCAGTTATGCAAAGATACTAACCCTTGCCGAAACACATTTATCACTTCAAGTAGTATGTAGGCATATTTCTTATTACTGAATCATAAGTGACAGTTATGCTGAAATTGCATTGCTATGTGCATACATAGGATCTAATGTGTTTGCCTAACATGCCGAAACATTACTCCAGTACATACTACCCTTTGCTGAAACATATTTATCACTTAGAGTAGTATGCAGGCATATTTCTTATAACTGAATCATAAGTGGCAGTTATGCCGAAATTAACATGCTTTGGAAACATCATTTTGATACATACATAGCTTTGCTGAAATATATGAATTCAGTTATGTGTAGCTAATTGGCTGATTGGCAATATGCTGAGATTCAGTTGTTGGCCAATCAGTCAATCAAAAAATGTCAGCATCCACAGCCCATTGGCCAGTCAGCAATAGGCAAACACATGGGTAAACCCGTGGGTGTCCAGCCCGACATCCACACCCATACCCCGCCAAATACCCGTACCCCCACCAAGGGTATGGGTTTTCTCATGGGTACACAGAATAAAACCCACACCCGCACCCACAGTGGGTATACCCCCAAGGGCATGGGCTCGGAATGGTGCGAGATGGTGCAATGACACTGAACGTAACTAGTACATGACACGAACATACTACTGCATAATACCACCAATTGAATCCCAACCTGCCTCCAATTCTGCCTCCTCACCCTCTTTCAAATCTGGTAAGTTTGAGACCTTTTGGAGGTCTTCCGTCCGAATGAATTTCAGAGGGCTCCAATGGCCGAGGCAGAGGAGTGCACGAGTTGTCTGTGACGACATTCAGGTGCAAACGTGACTCAGCAGAAGCCGTCCGCGGCTAAACAACCGTTCGACATCAATTGATGTTACTGCATATCCATTAACCACTGATCGCGGCATGATAAATCAGAACGGGACTTACCTGGCATGGACAAATAATCCAGCGCCATTCGAGAGAGGCACAGATACAGTGAGCACTGTTCGTACCACCACAGAAGCGGGTCCTCGACATGCTCCATGTCAGTCTTCAGGTAACGATCGAGTTCGCAGCTGATGTCCGTCCGTTTTGGCGGCGCTAGCGCTGGAATGTGGTCGAACATGTTCTATTAATGTAGTTAGTTGTCGCACACATGATGCATGTAAAAAAAGTATACCTACCTTCGATGTGTTGAAGGATTTGCCTGTGGGCAGCTCGCCCAACACGGAATCGGTCTCGGAGTCAACGTTGGCTGCCGGCATGGTAGAATTGTAGTGTTGTTCGAACTGGTTGCGCACCAGACTTTCCGCGGTTTGAATCCAATTGTCTTCCCAGGAAGTGTTCTTGAAATATAGTAGTTTGTGACGAGGGTGTAAGACTGTCAAAAAAAGAGAGCGTTAGTAGAAGCACATTGGCGTCAGTGAGTGTGATTAGTACGAACCCATGGCGATGCGATAAATCTCCGAAGTGTCAGTCAGTGCATAGTATCGGTTGAGCGTAATTTTTCCGATTCGAACAGCGGTGCGGATGGGGAGACTGAGGGTACGATCTCTCGACTTCATGGCGAGCGCCTCATCGATCACATCCATGGCTGGAATGACCGTTGGGAGATTCAGCATCGCCCGTGAGAAAAACATAGTAGCGTGCTTGAGTATCTAATGATAGTTAGCACATGACGGATTGAGTCATGGCCAAGCCCAGCTTACCTTTAAGATACCGTGCAGCTCGCTCAAGAAGAGCCACTCGTCGTCGCCCTTGAACTCAAACTTCCTCAAGTCGCGGTGCTGTGTGATCGAGTCTATGGCCTCCCTATGAGTAAGTGCATACTCCAACATATCATATGTCGAATTCCAACGTGTAGCAACATCTCAGGGCAAACAGGTCACGCTCTGCTTCAAGTCTTGAAGAATCTGCTTCCATGCGGGAAGCAAGACGGTCGACAAGTTGGTCACCTTGCATGCCAACTTACGGATCTAGACTGAGCATGAGTGAGCACTGAGCGCAGAGCAGGTAAGTTAATCAGGGAGTACTATATACCTTCATCAGCGCTAACTTCAACGGCACCAATTCCTCTAGCAATCGCTCTCTATCATCCCGCCCCATCAGCTCCATCTCGTCCATCCACCCACCATCGTTATCGTTTTCGGCGTCGTCTCCACCGGCATCGTTGATCATCTCATCGTCTCCCTCAGTCGACAACGCCGCCAATTCCGTCCATTCGACTCGAACATCGCTGCTCCGAAGTGCGGCATCAAGATCTTTTTTTTTGATGTCGAAAACCTGTATGATCAACTTGGCGACAAGGTTAACGACATGTAGAAAGCAACGAGCACGGCTCGGGGACCCTTGGAAGTCCGCAACGTGGTCGGCGAGCTCGTCGACCATGACCTCGTTGTTAGAGGCGTTATCGCAAGTGACGCTGAGGATCTGTGGACCCCGTGAATGCTAGTAGATAATGTACTCATTGCATCATACCTTTTCTGACAACCCAAATTCTTGCAGGATGTTGTGGAAGACTAAAGCCAGCTCAGCACCAGTATGAGACTTTGCCACTTCTACCATGTCTAACAGAAAGGCCAGCGGTGTCCCATTCTTCTCCAAATGAACCACAAAGGCGACAAATGCCCGGTGATTAGGGGATGTCCACGCGTCTGTGGTAAAATGTAGTTTGCCATTGTATTCCTGGTGCGTTCGATTCAGTTCGCTTGTCGATTAATCCAATCGTGACTCACTTGTAACATTTTAGCTACACGTTGACGAGTCCTCACAAAGACCTCTTTGATGTTGCGAGAGACGGTATCCGGTGACGGTAAGTAATATTCAGGCCTTCCGGTTTTCATTAACACCATAAAACCTCGATCAGCGACTATATTAAATGGTCAGAGGTTCTCGGCGACCCAACACACGATCTCAACACTATGTGCGTGTGAGCGAGCAGCTACGTTAATGAGTCACGGAAGTGTCTCACCGTGTCTCGGCCTTCTGTGTTGCCGGTTGCTGTAAGTGATATTCCCCTTTCCTTTACGTTCAAATGCCGTGGTAATTGATCCATCGCGCAGGACGCTGTAAAGACAACAAGTCCGCTAAGTGGGTGTTAGCAGGTAGTAGTCAGGGGTTTGCCTGGCGATAGGCTCGACCCTATAGAGGTCCAGGGAGTTCAGAAGGTTTCTTCGACGAGGGAGAAGGCGTTGAACAGCAGTCCGATGGTAGTCTGGAGGTGTCGAAGACAGCCCGGTCGTAGTCCGGTGTGACTGACGGTAGTCCGGTCGTGTCGGCGATGGGAAGGACGGTGGGGAGGAGCTCCGTATTGAGCTATGAGGTGCGGAGGGGCGATCAGAGAGTCGTAGTAGCTGCGTGGGATCCGTAGATGATATTTCCAAAACCAGATACAAGTCTTTATAGTCCCGGGCATATCCCGAGACTGTCTAGCGAGTCTAAAGTAGGTATATCGAAATGTAAACAAAAGATAACAAAAGTAAAAGAAAGGACAAGGGAAGACCGGGGCTCGCCGACCGGTATAGTAGTAGTCCGGTACTACAGGACTACCGGTACTCCGAAAAGAAGGGACCGGACTGCGTAAGAACAGACCGGTAATCGATAGGAACGATGGGAAGGGGATCTGAAATATGTAAAAAGGAGGGATTATGAGAACAGGGATATCTGAACCTCTACAACGGCGAATTCTGGGCCTGACATTCAACCAAATATGAGGAATGAGCTGGAGGATGAGCCAAGGAGATCCACCACCCCAACCCTCAAGGAGCGCAACAAACCTAGATGCTCACACAGAAGAACTTCCCCCAGCAATGCCACCCCTGTCTCCTGAAACCCTCACCGCCATTGCTGCCATAATGGCAGGTACTCGATCACAAGGACCCTCCTTGCTCTAATGAGTGGCGGACTAAATGGGTGGCTTGGATAGAAAACAACTCTGAGACCTTCACCAACAAACAAAGATGTTTAGCAGTGTTGTCTCGAATTGGCAAAATAGCAGAAAAAGACAAGAATGGTGCTCACCATTTCAGTCACCTACTTTTTGGGACCACAATTTATGGGCTAGCCCTGATGTCATTTGGGATTATCCCAAGGTGTTCATGGGCCAACCCATCACTCTGGTGGTGTCTGAGGTCCTTTTTTTCACTGGGCTAGCCCATAAATGACCACTTTAGCGCCTGTTTATGGGCTAGCCTATGGCTACCATTGGTCTAGCCCCATACCCCAGTCTAGCCCCATACCCCATTGGGCTGGCCCATCCTTTGGGTGTCAGGGGTCCTTTTTCAGCTTTTTCTTCAGCTTGTTGGCCTAATTTTTGAAACTTTTACCATTATAAATAAGCTTTATGATAGCCAAAATGGAGCTACTCATATATTCTATTGAGCTGGCCTATCCATTGGGTGTCAGTGATCTTTTGGGTTTTTTTGGTGGGTTTTTTTGGTGGGTTTTGTTTGGGTTTTGTGATTACATTTTTTGATACCTGTAGCACCACAAGGAAGCCCATAGCTATCAATGGGGATCTCTATGCCCTATTAGTCTGGCCCTATGTAAGTGTCAAGGGTCCTTTTTGGCCTTTTTTGCTCCACTTTTTGACAACTTTAGCATCATAAATGATAAATGATGTTAATCAGATTCATCATTATACTGAATTAAATTCTTGGGTATCAGGTGGGTCCTTTGTGGCTTCTATTCTGTATTGGACAGTTTTTGTGGTTCTTATACTCAGTGATTTAGATCTCAACTCTAGTGTATCATAAATCTCAAACACTAGGAATCTCAAATGCTATCCAAAATGACTACCTCCACAATAAATATTCTAAGCATGTGCTTACCCCAGGCCCATCTTGCAACTAAAAATGCCATGCTGGGCTTACCCAAGGCTTATTATGGGTGAGCCCACTGATAAAAATTCAATGCATGGGCTTACCCGAGACTCCTCATGGGCTAGCCCACAAATAAACATTCATTGCATGAGCTATCCCAAAGATGTTCATGGGCTAACCCAGCCAAAAAAATTCAAGGCATGGGCTATCCCAAAGATGTCCATGGGCTAATCCAGCAATAGATATTTAAAGCATGGACTATCTCATTGAAAGCATGGGCTAGCCTATCATTTGACATGTGCTATGTTTGGCCGAAGGTATTACCTAAAAAGGAAACTCATATTTCCTTTTTGGTGTCATAATAAAAGTTGTAGCTTCAATTCTCACAATCCTATTGGTGCCATTGTCTAAGCAATATGACTTTATTTGGATAAGATATAAGCAAATGTTCGGCAAAACATCAGTTTTGAAAATCATGATGTGGCGCTTTTTTGATTATTATTGCAGGTTTCAAATATAATGATGTGTGGCAAAAAAAAATGTAATTGTGATGAGCTGTGTGCACCGTGTTCTGAGTCGGAGTTCCTATGTGCAACACCTTCGATAATCACCATGCCCAATTGACACATCAGCAACAACCTGAAGGAGACTATCATCAGGATGGTTGATGAAGGCATGCCCGGTCATCACATTACCCAGCTCACACAGGTCTCAGCATCTACCATTACCTGCACAAAACATCGCTTCAAACTCATGGGCAGCATTGCAAAGACTCAAGCTATTGGTCATGGTCAGCCCCGTATGCTCGCCCACAATGATGCTCACTATCTAGTCCAACTCTCTCGCCATAATCCAGTCCTCTTTCTTGATGAGTATCACAAACGACTCAAGAACAACTGTTTCCTCACTGCGTCCCTAATGTGAAGCATCTTCAAAAGCTAGCTTCTGAACGAGATCCCCTCCTTCAAGCCAACTACATGCGCCACATCTCACAATATCCAACCAACTACCTGGTTTCCATCGATGAAGTGTCGAAAGATGACCGCACATATGCAAGGATATACAGTCGCTCACAGGTGGGAACACGTGTGGAAAAGCACTACCCCTTTGTACGCAAGTGTCGCTTCACCATGGTTGCTGGACTTGCTCTAGATGACGGAATTATTACTGCACAAGTGGTTGAGGGTTCCTTGTGCCATGATGATATGTTCTACCAATACCTTCGGGATGATGTTGTAAAATCTTCAACTCTATCCCAAGCTAGACCGAATGAGCTGACTCCTTCACTAGTTACCCATGTGCAACCCGTTTCCTGGACCACGTAGTGTCCTCGTCATGGACAATGCAAGAATTTACCACTTGGACCAGATCAATGAACTTGTCCAGAACTATGGTGAGTCCACTCAAGTTGTTACTAGCATTTTTCATGTCTCTGAGTTGCACAACTTGATAGGATGTCGCATTGAATACCTTCCACCATATTCTCCCGACATGAATTCCATCGAGCAGGCATTTTCCGCTATCAAGGCACACTTGTGCCGTAAGGGCAAGAGCCTTTACCATCCACACATATCCCACTTTGAACTCTACCAAGTGTGCGAGATCATCACACCTGAGATGGCACAAGGATTCTTTCATCATTCCGGCTATGATGTAGCTCTTTAGTAGTCTAGCACACCAGGAGTAGTACATGTCCATGTTGCTTCAACGGGTGATAACAATTACAGTTTACACATCAGATTGGTGGATCCAACGTTCCTGGGCATCATGAACATCACCAATTTCACCTACATCAAGTCCTCCCTTTGCCAACTGCTCGTCGGTGATGAACCGTAAGCTGTGTGGACCAGTTACCTTCATTGCTTCAAGCTTTTGTAAGATATCGTTCAAGAGAGTGAACCGGTGGCCAAAATCTTCAAGGGTGATCTTTGGAAGCAGTGCAGGCTGAGAAGGCTGCTTCTGCAGCTGCCCCGTCGTGACTATATCCTGTTGCCAGGAACCAAGGAGGATATTGGCAAGGTCCTTGAAATCGTTGTTTATGACAACAGCTAGTGCAGCAGGTTCATTCAAGTTTCGATGCTGGGAAAGGAGAGCAGCATCACCAGCACCTGCGGTGTTGCCAGAGTCAAAGAGCTTTGTGTTCGGTGGTGTCTCGTAGTCAGCCAGGATTGCGGCATCCGTTTCTGCAGTTATCTAATGCATACATGCAGTCAGATTGTCAATATCCATGAAAAAGTTACAATGGCAGAAGCCCATGTTTTGAGATGTAGCAGAGTGAGATGGATGTGCTTTGCAGTCGGTCCTGCCAACCAACAGATTGGAAAGTTACAGGCATGATCCTAGCAAGCATAGCAACGTGAGAGTTCCGTGATATGCTCGTTGAGCTTCATTTCTTCCTTGCTAGGCTGTGTGGTCTGCGGTAAAAACAGGACTTTATCTTACTAGCAATGGGCATACAGGGACAGATTGACCTTACAACGAGGCTTAAAAGCTTCTTCTTCCTCCTCCTCTTCATCATCATTGTCTTCGAGATGCTCCGGTCAAGAATCTCATCAGATAGTTCAGATGAATACCGCCCAGGCCAGATACATACCTTTGTTTGGACAATGACTAGCTTGACATTCGGGTTCTTCATTTTGCACGCCTCCATGATGAGGGTATTGAAGTCGCTGACCATGCTCAAGTCGACATCTTTGAATGGTGTACGAGGTACCACGTCCTTGACTGTGAAGTTGTCAACACAGAGCCGGTTGCTTCTGTTTCCAATGCAGTATTGCAGATCGTTGTTTGGATCAAGTGTAAGGACTTGAATAGCTGAATTGAGAAGATCCGCAAGGCTACCAGCTTCATGGAAATAAAAGACACAGTTTGTGGGTTGGATTTTGGCATTTTTGCGTCATTTTTGGTTGTTCCCGGTCCGTGGGGGAAGAGGGGTGAAAGCAACTGAGACCTGGATGCCTTGACCATCATTATATTGACTTGGTGGGTCATTGTCACGGCCATCCGTCGGATCATCTGATTTGGATGAGTCAGGGTCCCCGGGTCTGCTGTCGTGAATCTGAACAAGTGAGGGTTGTATTACTCATGGCCGTACAGCTCCTGGTTGGATATCAATTCGTTCTCAGACATTATGGGCCCTGTTGTAGACTCGGATGAACTGTTGTGAGAGGCGAAGGTTCAGAGCATGAGGCTCAGACGTGCTATGCTATGCTACTCAATCGGGTCACATGACCGTGAATGGATCTCATCATTTCATTTTTTTTTTTGCCGCGCATCATTATTTTTGAAAACTGATGTCAGTGCTATAAAAGCATTGACAGTCAAATAATTTTATGATTGGATGGAGCTGATTACATAATCACCAAATGAGGTAGTGACCCTTGTACCTTAATCCAGTGACACTGTAGACCTATATTGACATGGCATTAGTTACATTGACATCTCATGTCACAGCTATAGTTTAGCATTGACACTTCATGTTATAGCCCCAGACAAGATATTGACAAGTGTCTGATGTCAAGACTGGGCGAAGCTGATTACATAATCACCCAATAAAGCGCTGACATCAAGTACTAAATGCAACCACTACCTTCATGTGTCATTTTCAAAATGGAAATGCACTTTTTTTTATGTTTTTCTTCTTTTCCTTCAATTTCCCTTTGTCCCATGCAATCAAATTGTGATATATGATGCACACACTGTAATGCACCATGTGAGTGCTTTATTTAGTGCCTGAAGCATTTTATAAAACTACAATACATAATATGTTGAGAAAATAACAAAACATGACCGCTTTTTTGACATATTTGAGTTATGCACTTGCAAATAATATCCACAAGGGGCTGTTATATACATTTATAACATATCAAAAGCCTAGATGACCAGGATCAAAGGTGATGAAGTTATGTCATGTTGTCCTGCTATGGGCTTTTTCATATACCCAGGCTATATCTATGATGGTGATGACTCCATACTATACTGACATCTGGGAACCATGTATTTGTATGTATTCCACTGCTTGTATCTCTGTATATATGATCCTAATCATATACAGAACACATTTTTCGCTTTTACACCGTTGATAAATGTATATGAGGTGTGTTGTAAATCACCGGTCTAGTCTGACTGACCACTCACAGTCTGGAGCACAGTCCAGCATCACCAACAGCCAGGACAAGAGTCCGGACATACTGACACTCAGACTAAGGTCAGGTGACCTGCCCTCAGCCCTTATCCTCAACGTCACTACATTACCATGACGTTCCCACTATCATTCCATTACTACTCACTCCCTTATATCATTATGTAGACCTGATGTCACTTAGAATGTATGTATATAACACCTCATGTAGTCCGCCTGTATGTAGATTGTATAAGGACTTGAGTTGGTAATAGCTGGTAGACCCAGCTTTGACCTCTTGAGCTTATAGCCAAAGTCCCTTGCTTTACTCCTTCATCTTTTCTCTTCCAAGTGTCGTCGTTAGCCCCCGAATGATTAGTCCGATAGTCTGCCAGACTTCGGTTTACTTCATTAGGTCAAAGCTGCCATACACTTCGGGGCTCAGTCATTATCATTGCCGCTGCATCTTGTTGCACATATACTTGGATTCCAGAGTTAAGGGAATTGCTTGCTCTGTTAAGAGCCATTGATTGCATGATCAATCCCGAGATAGCAACTCGGACTAAAGACACTGTATTGGGTTAGTATGACCCTTGATCCGGTTCGCTTTGAACGGGCTTAGACCTCATTCAAGAGGACACTGCTGTTCTGCCGGAAATAGTATCAAACCCTACCCTGTGCATATGGGTCAGCAGACACTTTACACTGAGCATAATTGGTTTCAGATGCATGTGATACCTGTGACGCACGTGGGTTATTACTGTTGAAACAATCAGAGTTAGATTGTTTAGTCATCGATCTAGAACTTACTTCTAGACTATTCTTTCATTTTCTATGATGACTAATATCTCATTACTTTGCTTATTGATCAGCTTACTGATCATAACTCATTATGACATCATCCACAGTCCATATGACTCAATGCTTACATATCATGATAAGAGTCTTATACACCATTGGCTAGACTCTTACAGAATATTCCACAACATTCTATATACCATAACATGTACAAACAAACCATGTAGTATATAAGATGGACATAGACATCCATTCAATCTAAGTTATTTTCCACATACTTCTCTCTCATACTATCATCAGCAACTCTCAATATCTTTCAAGTTATTTCTAGTGTTCACTCATACATTCCTAGTAAGTTTCTACTAGAGATTCATTCCCATATTATTCCTCTTTGGTTCTCCTGAACCCCTCGGCTGCGCATAAAGAAGTGTAAATCTTCTTTAGGTTATTCGCCCCGCCTTGACCCAGAGTACTTCGTCGGTATACAAACACAGAGATTCTATTCCTGTGTCGATGCCTACTCATGTCACGCGCTCTGAGCTGAACGCTATGAATCAGAGAATTTCTGCTTTGGAACGTTCCCGTCGTACTATCACAAGTACTGACAAGACTTTTTCCTCAGGTATGTTACGATTGTCTCCAAGGTTCTCTATGTACCTCTTTTCCCTCTCGTTTTCCTTCGCTTATCGCCTTTACCTTTTGTTCACAATGTATCATAGACCTCGGGTGATTTCGCATCCTTCACATCACTGATGGTCCACTTTTCTCCGATCCTGTTCCTATTCTCTCCTATCTCTTCGCTTATCTTCTGACTCATGATGACGTCGTTCATCAGTCATTACTTACTGTACAATCTAGACCTCCGCAGTTTCTGAGTCATTCCATGCTGCGGATGACTTGTCCTTTCCATGTGATTCCATCGCTTTCCATCTCGTAGTACTTAAGGACTCGTCTCCTCGCTTGTATTCCCTTAAGCTAGAGCTACTTGAAATATCACTCAGAGTTCTCAGCAAACACCTTGAGTGTCTTCGTCCTTCCTCCCCTCTGTCCTCTGCCCTCCTCGGGTGTATCCCTTAGCCTTAGTCTTCGAGTGACGAGACTCTTCGTGAGTTCCTCCTTGAATGAACCCTTAGCCCTAGGACTTCGCCAGGCGTTACGCTTGCTCGGTCTATCCTTCATCTTAGCCCTCGTCTTCAAGTCTACAACCGACCCTACCCGGGCCAGCTGTAACAAGGTATATCCAGACCTCGAGAGACTTATGTTCCACCTGGTAGGCACAGACTCTTAGGAGAAACTGCCCCATCCTTCAGATCTAGGAACTGCCTGTATATCCCTTCACTCCCCCACCGATCTCAGTTCTTTCCATCTAACCGTTCTAACCGTTCACCTGCTATCTACTGACCCCATTCAGTAGAAATTTCGGCAAATGACCGGCTAGCCAATGTGCCAAATGTCCGCAACTGACCGGCCAGCCAACATCGGCCGATGGTCTGGAGATGCCTCCAGTGGACAGTTGACTGATCAGTCAACAACCTAAAAATCGACATATTGCCAATCAGCCAATTGGCTAGGGATCAGTCCATTCCACAGTTCACTGATTGGCCAGAATGAAAACTCGGCATGTTTGCCGACTGGCCCATGGACTGTGGATGCCTGCATTCCATAATTGACTGATCAGCCAACAACTGAAAATCCGGCATGTTGCTGATTGGCCAATTGGCTAGGAATCAGTCCATTCTACATGTCACCAATCGGCCAGAATGAAAACTTGGCATGTTTGCCGACTGGCCCATGGGCTGTGGATGCCTGCATTCCATAATTGACCGATCGGCCAACAACCAAAAATTCGGCATGTTGCTGATCAGCCAGTTGACTAGGGATCAGTCCATTCGACAGTTCACTGATTGGCCAGTAATGTGATGTGATTTCGGCATATTAGGCAGTCAGTTCAGTGCATATGGAATGCCTTGCTGAAGCTATCTCCCTACTAACTCTGAGTAATAAACTTGTTTCAGCAAAGGTCTGTGTGTAACATAATGTAATTTTGGCATGTTTAGACAGTCAGTTCAGTGCATATTCAAGGCCTTGCCGAAGCTACCTCGGCATAATTGGTCACTGTGATTCCTAAGAAATATGCCTACATATACTACTCTAAGTAAATGTGTTTTGGCAAGGGGTAGTATGTAATGGAGTAATGTTTCAGCATGTTAGGCGAGCACATTAGGTCCTATCTATGCACATACCAATGTAATTTCGGCATCCACAGCCCATGGACCAGTTGGCAAACATGCCGAGTTTTCATTTTGGCCCATCAGTCAATTGTGGAATGCAGCAATACCTAAGGTCGTGTCCAGTAGTGTAATATTTCACTTCACCTATGCTACATTCAGCTGTTTGGACTTGCATGCCTGCTTAGTCAATCGCTTAACATATTCGGGGACTTATCTCCTGGGCGGTGTTCGGAATGAGTTTTGCCCTTCCTTCCCACACCCTCCCAACATGCCCTCAGGCAGCGATTCGAATGGATCGTCTCGATCCCTACGATCAAGAGGAGCCACAGCTTTGGAGCCCAACAATCATACTCAACACAAACAGAATACCCCACGAACTACGTGGACTTAGGATGAAACCGCTGAGTTGATCCATCTCCTTTGTGGTCATCAGGCATCAGCAGGCGACAACAACTTCAAAGACGAGACATTTAATCAGGTCGCTGTAGCAATCAACGCAAAAGTCACCTCTCAGAAGGTTCCGAAAAACAGCCATTCTTGTTCCTCAAAATTCACCAATGTATCTGATCTATTTCCATCGCTTCCGTGGGAATAATCACTGACTCAGATTGTGCTGCTATAGCTGAAGGCCGATTACAACGTCATCAAAGATATCAAGTCAGTGTCTGGATTTCACTTTGACGATGAGAAGGGGGTGATTGTCGATGAAGCTACCAAAGATGCATGGGAAGGGTTTTGCCACGTAGATTCCTCGTGATTCAAGATCTATCCCAGTGTACTGATTCACATCCACTGGCAGTCCCATCCTGGCGCATCGAAATTCAAGTACAACAGTGCAACTGGGGCCGCCGCGGCTTGGCCATTTTGGACAGAGATGGTCTCGTTGATGCTGAATTGCACAAAGGAAGCGCACGCATATTATCCCACACAATCAATACTACCATACCTAGCGGGCCTGTGCTACCAGGCCCCTTCCTGAGCTCAACCGTCATGGTTACCGACGCTCGAGCAGTAGCGTAACAGCGGTACCCAACCAGTTCACGCTAACCTCAATGGCAAACTTTGCCAAACCAACAGGCAGACCCCGCTACACCTTCCAAACCCCTCCTAAACACCGCTTACCATCCCCACCGCCTCCAATATCTCACATCACCATGTACAATGACCCACAACCCACCACTCTTCCACCCTTACAAGGCGACGGCAAAGACTCGGTCCCTCCCACACACTGGCTCACACAGTTTCTATTAGGACTGCCCGAATCCTGGTCCGAGGACAGGAAACTGGCCCACTTTCAATTGCAACTGGACCCAGGTAACGTCGCCGAGGAATGGTTTGAGGATCTCCTGACATCAAGGAAAGAATCTTTACTAGATGAGCTATGGAAAGTGTTTCTAAGACGCTGGCCAGTGGCACAACGAACCGTAATGTCGAAAGCTCAGGTCAAACAGCGCTTGAAGAACCTTCTCTTGCCCGAAGAGGACATCGGCGCGCAGAGTATCCCAGTCCGACACAGTCCAACTATAGTCCAATGTACAGTCCGGAACATTGGACTAACAGGACTAACAGGACTAATACCTATATTCACATGGACTACTCCTTATAGTAGTTATTCCCATGGACCGTGTAATCTAGTATATAAGATATGTAGGTAGTTACAACACAATAGAGTTCTCGAGTTTTGTGGTTACACCCCACTATTAACCTGTCCCCTGCCAGCCTCTCCGAGTGGTGATTCCCTAGCCCTCAAACAGGTTATGAGCCCCGAGGTTGTTGTGATGCAGAAACGCTCCGACATCGCTCGGACTCCCACTGGCAGCACTGTAAAAAGTGCTCGCAGACCAAAGAAACACCGGACACTGCGCTTGGTGTGGATTCATTTCACCCGCGCAGCTCAACCACTCTCCAAGGTCATCCAGAGCAGAGTGGTAGTCTACACTTTTGTACAATACTTGAGGCCTCATCCATACACCTGCTGTGTAATTCCCATCAACAGCTTCAAAAATGAAATTTGAAGACATCATAGACCCACTTCAAAGGTAAAATTGAAGTGTACTACGAAACTTCAAATTTCTCTAAAACAGATACTGTAAATTTCACATGATGAGCTTCAAAGTCAAATTTGAAGTACACAACGTCACTTCAAAAATGACACTTGAACAGGTCATCGAGCGAAACAAAAAATGGATATTGTAAATAGTACTCGATGAGCTTCAAAGTCAAATTTGAAGTACACGATGTGACTTCAAAAATGACACTTGAAAAGGTCATCGAGCAAAACAAAAAATGGATACTGTAAATAGTACTCGACGAGCTTCAAAGTCAAATTTGAAGTACACAACATGACTTCAAAAATGACACTTCAAGATTACTCACATGCCACAATGTTCTATCCACAAAGCACTTGTGCAACTACAACCACAAAAACACCTCATGAAGTGCTTTGTAGCCATAGGAGTCCAATAGCAATTGTGTACTCCAAACAAAAGATAAAAACGAGCATGCTACAACTCACTCATTTGGGACATTGAGGGTGTCTTCGTCCTCAGAATCGAGAGTAAATGTGGACACTGATCCAGGAGCCAATTGAGATAACCAAACGGGATTCGATGGGAATAACGGTTGCCAACTCGTCGCAAACTTCACTGCAAGGTGCTCAAAAATAGCTGCCTGTTTTGAAGCGTAAGCAACAAGCGCAATTCGAAGTTCGTCATCAACAACCGAACGGTGGCGCGACTGCTCCAGCCACCAGCGAGAACACCACTCCAAAAATGCCAAGACCCGACGCATTTCTTCTTCCAACAATTCAACCTCTTCTCCCCATTGTAACATGTGGGCACGAGTTTTCAACCACTTGACACGGATGGTGTCATCGAGCTCGACGTTTACATGGTCATCAGGAACAGATACAGAGTACATGATACCAGAACCTTCCTGTCCTGTACTCATGGGGACGAGCCAGATCCATGAAGCTTCGCGGCGACCTTCACTTGCATCATTATCCCTGCCTGGGCCTCATACATCATCAACTCAAAGTTCACGGAATTGAGTTGTCCACAAACTGCCTGGATCCAAAGCCGATAGGGCGCAAAAGGCACACCTGTAAGATTCCGTGTGAGCTAGTGCTTTCTCTTGAAACCGTTGAAGGATGGCACGAGCGCACGTGTTCGCTTTGTTACCAGTCCCCGAAACCTGTTTCTTCTTGTATTCCACGAGCCCTTGGACGATGCGCCGGCTTCGATGAACCTCGTTGAGGCTATCATCTGCCTGGGCAAGGCGAAGCCTTAGCTCGGTTGCACAAACCTCTGGTGTTGCTTTCGATATGTCCGAGAAATTTGACGGTAGCCACAGCGGTATATCCTCCGCATCGGTCCCGGACAGCAAGTCGAGAGACGATACACACGGCATATAAAGATCCTGTAAAGGACGCCACTGAGCAATGCGTCGGGTGAGAGCGTGCCAGGCGAAGTTCTTCGATATGCACATGTTGGGTGCTAGTCGATGCTGCTTTGAGAGCAGTCACATCGCCACAAAGTTTACGCCTAACAATATCATTGCAATAAATACTACGAAGATAAAAAAAAAAATGCACTGTCGTTCTTCAATGTCAATGCCCAATGCAACGAATGCACTAAGGGCCTAAGGCTGACTTCACTGGCATGAACAGGCATATCGCCGGCCCTGATCGCCAGCCCTTCTTCACGAGCCAACTCCAAGTGAATGTCAGCAAGAGTCGTCCCTACTCAGTCGATTAGTATTGCTTCAAACAAAAAATAGCATGATACTCGTGTATCACCGGTTCAATGTAAGGATTCAGACACAAAGGATCACCCTCCCATACAATGATCTGATTGAGCCACTTGGCCCTCAACTTGAACTCAGCAGAAAACCCGGTGCTGAACTCGTCCATGATGGTGGTGTGCTTGGTGGACTCAGCACGGGCTTCGGTCAGCTTGCGTAGAAAAAAAGCACCTAAACAATGTTCAACAACACCGAACAACCTTATAAAAGATAACTTACCAAAGCCAACAATTTTCCTCCAATTCCATCCACTCCAATGATCATCCACGGTTTCACAACGGGAATTCGGAGACATCTTCCCAATACTAGTGGCTATACCATTCATATGGGCCCACTCCGTTTCGATACCTTCACCACATGTTCGACCAGCGCCGGGCATGAAGGCAAGTGAAAAATTTGCTTGACAGTCGTTTCCATGGTTGCGAAGATGAAATGATGGGGGAACGGCGAAATAAACATCAACTTCGTCCAAACGGATTTGAAGAGGGGATGGCAGGGCTTGCATCTGTTTACTAAAATTGCTCGAAGTGCAACACTAGATATGGTGGAGAATAAAATCCAATCCATATTACAATGCCTACAATTAGTGTTTAAAAGTCCGGTTCGGTTCGGTCTTTTACCTTTTCAATTGGGCAAGATCGAACCGTAACCGGTCTTGGGAATTTGCTGAAATCAAAAAAACCGAACCAAAACCGATAAAAACCGATTTTTCGGTCTTTATCGGTCTTTTGCCGGTCCGGTTACAGTTATTAACCAGTTTTTGTGTGCTCGAAAAAATAGAACTCACCTTCAGCTTTCTACCACTATTTTGTTTATGTAAAACGGTTCACACGCGACGGAGATATGATCATTTTAAGATTAAATGCAATATGGCTGTTTAAACAGCTAGAAAGATCAATCAGAACGCACTCCGCACGTGATCGGCGGGCTTAGCGGTGGCTGTACCGAATGTGGGGAAGGCCCTTATCTAATTTTAGAGCCAATAATAACGTAAATCGGCCCATACGCGGGTGCGCTATGACCAATATCGACCTTTAAATCCATATATTGTCACCGGGTGTCGAGAGATGGACTTTCCAGTCAAAGGCCGCCTTTCTCTTGTTGGCATGTTGTGTCAACCAGTCCGCCGCATCAAGATGTTGCTGCTCGACATAGGCGAAGTGAACGCCCATATCATCCTCATTCAGTGGGGAGGCTGTTGCTGTGGGAGGGGTCAACGGAGTATTGACGACCAGCCCAAACATTACTTCCTTTGGGGACAACTTGATGGAGGGGAGAATGCGCTCATCGAGGTGGCGGATGGCCACCAGTAGCAGTTGAAATCATATATCAAATGCTGGTACTAGCACCAATAGTGTTGTACATCATTGTGCTAGTGTCTCTTAGGGAGTCTGATACATCACTGATGATTCTCCTCACCTGTCATGGTAGTGCTGATACATTAATAGTAGTGATACATTACACATCACTGATGATTCCCCTCACCTGTCATGGTAGTATTGCTGATACATTAATAGTAATGATACATTACACATGCTAATGTCGCTTAGGGAGTTATACTAATGATACATCACTGTGCTAGTGTCTCTTAGGGAGTCTGATACATCACTGATGATTCCCCTCACCTATCATGGTAGTACTGCTGATACATTAATAGTAGTGATACATTACATGTGCTAGTGTCGCTTAGGGAGTCCTTTATGTTATACTAATGATACATCACAGTTATGCATGATCATGTTGTATCATTGGGCATACTAATGTACAGTTGATATATCACTATGCTAGTGGTACAAGTGACCAGGACTGTGGGCAGTGATATATCAATGAAGATGATTCCCCTCACCCATTTTGGAACTGATACATTACCAATTTACCACACTAGCCCATTAGGGTGATATATCACTCATGCTCGCTAGCAATGTAGTGAAAGTTGCTGTGATAGTAGATTACAACCACTTATCATTCTGGAATTGATACATCACTACTATGCTAGTGGAACAAGAGCTAGGACTGTGTAGGCAGTGATATATCAATGAAGGTGATTCTTCTTGCCTGTTTTGGGACTGATACATCGCACTAGCTAGTACTAGAGCAAAGTTCTGGGGTGATATATCTGTTCCATTAGAGCATTCCAGGGTGATATATCATACATGCTTGCTAGTGTTTGGTGTGATAGATTATATTCACTAGTAATTTGTGCTCGTCAAACCCAGGGAATGTGATACATTACTTGTGCTCATTATTCACACATGACCCGGGCCATGATATATTAAATATTTTGTGATACATTGCACTAGCCCATTAGAGCATTCCGGGGTGATATATCATACTTGCTTGCTAGATTATATTCACTAATAATGTTGTGCTCGTCAAACCCAGGGTATGTGATACATTATTTGTGCTCATTGTTCACATATGACCATGATATATTAAATATTTCCAGATGAATACTATATCACTCGTTCTAGCAATCATGGGACAAAAAAAACACACCACTACTTCTGTGCAGTGGCTGTGCAGTGGCCAATCTATACACAATAAATTTTAACCCTAATCCCTAGGACACAATCAAGGCTGGAGAATAATTGGGACACAACGAGGACACGAGGAGGTGATGGGAACGACTTGACGACGACGCGACACTACGACGAGGACGAGGACATGGGACGGGGATGGGACGACAAATGCGACAGACGTGGACGTGACTCCGAGCAGGAAGCGGACATGACGAGGACGAGGGAGATGACCTCGTATGCAAATGCGTATGCAAACGCACCATGCGTTTGCGCGCGAGGACGACAGATGCAGGGGGAGACGGGCCCGGGGGTGACAATGAGACGATACTGTGCTGTTCCCTAGCCATGTTCGCCGTGCCAATTCAAAACGCACCATGCGTTTGCACGCATGCTTGCACACGCGGACGACAGACGCAGGGGGAGACGGGGGCGACAACTTGAATGAGACGATACCGTGCTGTTCCCTAGCCATGTTCGCCGTGCCGATTCAAGGACATCGCGTCGTCGATGTTGTTGTTGTTGTGCCGTCGTTCTCCCCATCATCTTTGTCGTCATTTTGTTATTGACGCGTTGTCGTTGTCGTCATTGTCGAGGTGCACGGTGCCACGTCGCATCAATGTGTGAACATATGGGATGGAGTAGGGACGGTGAGGATTGTGAGGGGTCGAGGTCTCGAGGATGAGGGCGAGGTGTACTCCGGTGTTGTCGTCATCATCGAGGTGCGCGGTGCCATGTCGCATCAATGTGTGAACATATGGGATGGAGTAGGGACGAGGGTTGTGAGGGGTCGAGGTCTCGAGGATGAGGGCGAGGTGTACTCACCCTCGTCGGCCTCGTCTCATCATTGTGTTGTCGACGTCACGTCGTGGCATGCCGTCGCGTTGTGGTGCCACGTCATGTTTGTCGTTGTCATGCTGTTACAGTGTTGTGGCACGAATTGTCGTCATGTCGACGTGTGGGTGGTTGTGTGAGGGTGAAGACGAGGTGTGGTGCCCCATCACGTCATTGCTCGTGGTTGTCGTGTCCGAGTCGTCGTGTCACCGTGTGGTCGTCCGTGTTTGAAATTTAAAATTTGAGTGAGTCACTGATCATCGAGTCGCTGTACATAAGTCGTCGATGCTGCATAATATCATTATGTAATAGTAATTCCAAATATGGTTTGGAAAGTGTGCTGGTAAATCTCCTATCATTTATGAGTAGCCGAGACTTGTTGAAAACATGAGATTGTAGCTTGTACAACACTGGAAATGTTATTATAAATAGCAGACTATGTGTCTACAATGTCTTAGAAACTATTCACACCATGTGCCTAGTGAGATATTTCAGTAATATGTTCGGATTATGAAAAGGTGCATTGGTGTTCATTGCTTGCTATGCACATGCAACAGAGATGTGTGTGCATTTCATGCATCTTTACAATTTTGAATAAACGAGCTAGGCACATAATGTAGATGTTTTCTATCACAGTATCTAAACATGATCCACTATTTATAATTGCAATCAAAGTGTTGTGGAAGCTACAATATCATGATGTGTGGTTGGCGTCTGTTCAGAGTTGGGACATGCTGGGTGGACTCGGAGAGGGAGGGGAGGGAGAGGGAGGGAGAGATCATGTGTGCGTCATCATCATCGCACGGTTGGTGTCTGTTGGTACATGCTGGGTGGACTCAGAGAATAGAGGAGGGAGAGGGAAGGAGAGAGCGCGTGCGCATCGTCATCGTTGCTGCTGTCAGCACGACGCGTTGTCGACGTTGTCACGAGGTTGGCTTCTGTTGGGAGTCTTTGGACACGCTGGGTGGAGAGGGAAAGGGAGAGGGTGTACGTCGTCGACATGACATGCTGGGTGGAGAGAGAGGAAGAGGAAGAAATTGGGAGAGGGCACATGTGCATCGTCGATGCCGTCATCATTTTCGGTGTCGAGTTGACGTCGTGTCGTTGTTCATGTCGTTATCTGTGTTGCCAGTCGTCGCCACACTGCCGTCGCCATCTCACAGTTCCACTGTGCAGATGCAGATGTGACTCGAAGGGCGAGGGTGAGGGTGTGTGCATGCGAGTGCGTCAGGTGAGACAACTCAGGAGGACAGCGGGAAGCGTGCACACGCATGGACGGGAAGATCTAAGATACGGAGGCAGAAGCGTGGGAAGTGCGTGCCACTGATCATCAATCAACAATGAACATGATTAATATTCCCTTCACAGTGTGGACACTGGCAGCAGCTAGTGATACATTAGTACATACTACCAGCATGGTTGATGTATCACACAATGAGCGTGTGTGATATATCAATGTTCCCTGTCGATCCGGACAGCAGCAACAACTTTAAGTTGAAGCACAAGTAATATATCAGTAAACTGTAAACTTGAACCCGGTAAGTACCAGCACAGATAATGTATCACATATGATATATCAACATTTCCTGGACAGCAGCACCAAGCACAAGTAGTAATATATCACTACACCCAGTGAATCAAATGGTACATACCAGCATAGTTGATGTATCACACAATGAGTGCGTGTGGCAGTGATATAACAACATTTCCAGCCAATCCAGACAGCAGCAATGAGCACAAGTAATATATCAGTAGTAAACCCAGCAAGTCAAATGATATATCACTTGGAGGAGCATCTACAGTATACAGCTAAGCATAATTGATGTATTACAGCTGTGTGAGAGAGCAGGATGATATATCACTTGGAGGGGAATCTACAGTATACAGCCCAGCATAATTGATGTATCATAGTTGTGTGGGAGTGCGGAATGATATATCACTTGGAGGGGCATCTACACTATACAGCCTAGCATAATTTATGTATCACAGTTGTGTGGGAGAGCAGCCTGAGCAGGATGATATATCACTTGGAGGGGCATTTACAGTATACAGCCCAGCATAATTGATGTATTACAGCTGTGTGGGAGAGCAGAATGATATATCACTTGGAGGGGCATTTACAGTATACAGCCCAGCATAATTGATGTATTACAGCTGTGTGGGAGAGCAGGATGATATATCACTTGGAGGGGAATCTACACTATACAGCCCAGCATAATTGATGTATCACAGCTGTATGGGAGAGCAGGATAATATATCACTTGGAGGGGCATCTACAGTATACAGCCCAGCATAATTGATGTATCACAGCTGTATGGGAGAGCAGGCTATGCTGATATATCACTTAGGGGGGCATCTACCATCTACTATGATAGTAATATATCACTTGTGTATCAGACATGGAGAAATTGATTAGCATGATTATTATAACACACAGTGGTGCTAATTACCATACTACTAATATATCAAAATAGCTATACCGGCTCAGATGGCATCGTCGAAGTGGTCTGGCCACGCGTGTGCGAGTTCTTTGGGTTTTACCAGATCGGCTTCGTAGACCGCATCTGTTGGTCCACTAAGACGACGAAGGCGTCCGAGCAACAACCCGTTAGCATTTTCTACTATTAAGCCGTTGACCCATGGGGAGTAGGCCGGTGTGACCTGATGTTTGATACCCCTCTCCTCGCACCAGGCGTGCACTTCCCGGTTATTAAAATGGGAACCTCTGTCTGTCATGAACATTTCTGGTACTCTATTGAAGGAGTGGGCCAGATGGGTGTTGGTGGTGCCGTGGTGTTTGAATTTAAATCCCCAGGTGTATTGCGAGAAGACGTCCATGATCAAAAGGATTGTGTGGAACCCACCTTTGCCTTTGGGCATGGATAGGTAGTCCGCAACGATGAGTTTGAACAGGTGTTGTCGTGTGATGGGGTCTAAAAGGGCATGTAAGTGAGAGGGACCGAAGCTCTTACATTGCGGGCACTGAAGGAGAGCGAGTTGGATGGATAGGTTGAGGCCTGGGCTCCAGTACGAGTCGAGCAACTTTAGTTTTACCTGGTCCCTACCCCAATGTCCATTCTTTTCATGTTCCAGTTGCGCCTTTTCTATGGCTTCTTTCCTTGAGACGCACTTGACGCGGGGTTTGGCTCAAGAGGAGTTCCCTTTGGGTAGGCACCAAAGTCGTCCATCCTCGATGATGTAGTCCAATGCCCGATGCTTGGCGCGTCTATGCAGATGGTCTGGCTTTTCTTTGTCGAGCTCGGTGATAGCGTCGATAACTTCTAAAAGAAAGGGCTCATCAGTGAAACGAGCTCGTAGATATGAAAGGTCCTGGTCAGATGTGATCCCGAAGAGGTCATTTGTGATGCCCCATGAGGCTTCCCAATCTTCGCTGACGGACCAGGCGCTGCCGTCTCCATCTTCGTAAGGATGGTAGCTGTACTTCCTGCTGAGTGCATCTGCGGCTTCATTGGCTTTGCCCGGGCGGTGTCGTTGAAGGAGATAGAGAAAGGGAAGTGAAGAGGGAAAAAGAGGTACATAGGGAGTTCTCGAGACGATCGTAACACTGAGACTGTCTAATGAGTCTAATGTAGATATAGTATGAAACCATAAACAAAACATAACAAAAGTAAAAGAAAACTGATGACAAGACTGGGGCTCGCCGGCCGGTGTAAGCTTAGTCCGGGACTACAGGACTAGCAGTACTGTGAAAAAGGGGACTGGACTGCATAAGGACGGACCCATATAGAGTATAAACAATGGGGAGACATTCTGGAATATGTTAAAAGAAGGGGTTATGAACACGGAGCCTTACTGGGCTCTACAGCAAGCTTGCTGTCTCTCCAGATACATAAGTGAGTCATTGCAGTTGGTGGGTCAAGATTGTACTTATGCACAATGGAAGGGAAAGAAGTCGGACATCACGTGAACATCCAATTGTCGATCTCGTCTGTCTGTTTCTCTCCAGATAGTCACAGACTGAAAAGTCCCTTGGTGAGCTGAAAGGCCACGGAGATATGATCCAGTGTCTATTGTGGTCATACAACGGCAGAAAGCTTTTCTCTGTTTCTAGACACTGCAAAGTGATTCTTGTTGGGATTCTGATATCTGGGAGACAAATTGGACAACCGTGGTCATGACCACTCTATCTCCATTTCTACAGATGAATCTATGCTGGCAAGCACTTCCCTTGATTGTACTGTCCATTTGTGGAGTGCAACTTCTGGTGACCCCATTGGACAATGTTTTCGGCATGATGATCATATTTGTGCTGTTGCTTTCTCTCCCCCTGGTAGATTTGTGGTATCAGCAGGTTCGCACAGGTGGATATACTCGTAGCCCCTACCCTCATTCAATGGATCCCCCCAGCGATCAGGTGATTACATGCTTGACCAGTCTTTTCACACTCATACTCATCACCCCTTGGCCTCACAGGAGATTCCGACAGTCCTTCATGTATGCTTTCTGAAAACTTATATACTTGTCTTTGTTAATGTCCACTGGCAGTTCAGTCCCCACTTGATCTCTCACCCTACATTAAGAGGATCAAGGATCAATACATGGCTGGTGGAAGCTTCAGCAATGTATATGAATGCTGGTACACTCAGGCTGGCGATCTAGCTCTAAAGAAGATTTGGCATGGTATATGAGTCATGATTTTTCCCAATTTATCCCTTCCTCAGGTTGCGGTAAAGGTGTTTCAATTCAGAAACAGTGGACAACTTCAGATCCCATCTACTGGATTTTGTTGATATCAAGTTGTCTTCTGACACCACTGATAGATCCTCAATATTGCGACCAGATTATGCCACTGTAGGACATTGCCATTGTTCCTCAGGCTTGCAGAGATAACACGTCACAGTACATTCTCTTTCAATTGTTCATGGTGACCTAAATGGCGTGAGTTAGCATCACAAGTTGAACTTGAAGCATCCCTCCTCTGCTAATCATAAGTCAGAACAATGTTCTTCTTGATGCAGACTACACTGTTCGCTTAGTTGATTTCGGCTATGCATCATTAGTGAGCAATACCCCAGAAGCATTGAACTATCTCCAGAGATCGACTACATGACCAGGAGCACTGCACTGGGCTGCATCGGAACAAATTACTCATGATGATCAGCCCAGCGACTCCAGTCAAACCACCAAGAGTACTCTTGAGTCTTTTGGGTTGAAAGAAAACACATGAGGAGGTTGAATCTCCAGACAGATCGTGTTCTCCACGAAGGATTGTGGCACTACAAAGAGAAGATCTGGGTCCCAATTCAATATCGGCAGGCTGTCATAACCCAGTTCCATGATCACTTGACAGCCGGTCATAAAGGACTGGACAAAACACTCAAACTAATTCAACTTGAATGCTACTACTAGCTCCTGGCCTGGATCTTGTTCACAGGTCGAACAATACTGCAAATCATGTGATCGCTGTGCCCACATGAAACCCACAAACCGACCTCCAGCAGGACAACTACAACAGCTACCAGTCCCTGAGGGACCTTGGAAAAGCATTAGTGCAGACTTTGTCACCAGACTCCCACTTAGCCATGGTTTTGATGCCATATTAGTGGTTGCAGATCGATTCTCGAAAGAAGCAGCATTTATTCCTACTCATAAAACTATTATGTCCCAAGGAACAGCCGAGCTGTATAGAAATTATGTATGGAAGCATCATCGACTTCCAGATTCCCTTGTCTCAGACCAAGGACCACAGTTTGCATCCCAAATGATGTGTGATCTGCTAAAGTTATTAAAAATCGAAAAGAAGATGTCCACAGGCTAGTATCACCCACAAACCGATGGACAAATGGAGTGAACCAATCACGAATTACAGCAGTACCTCTGCCTCTTCATAGCAGAAAAGCAGGATCAATGGGCCGAATGGCTTGCCATTGCCCACTGGTTTAACTTCAACAACACACAATCTTCAGCAACCGGATATGCACCCTTTGCACTCACCAAAATAGTAGGCGCACTGGCCCACCAAGGCTACAAGGACAATGGAAACTGGTACCCCAAGCCCAGACTATGTGGGTACAGGACCACTACGGTCAATGGGTAGAGATCTTGGACCAAAGTGGAGCAATAGAGCAAGAAGCAGCTCCCTCTGTCTGGTCCACCACCACCATTATGCTCGGAGTATATGTCCAAAAAAGCAGAAGCGTATTGGAGAGACCGGTTGGTGACAGAAAAATTGTCGGCACCCGGCAAAGCGTGAAAAAATTAGGTACCTGTAGTTATGCGAGGGATGTGACTGTAGACAGACAAAAGTTTCCTTTAGCTACGAATTCTTCTGTACCAATTTGTTATTCTCCGGTATATAAAATGTCTAGATTGGTGTCCTTATCTACAGGCATGGCACTTAAAGACAATAAACAAGGTGTACTCAATTCCGATTCAAAAGAAAAAGAAAAAATTACTGCATGAATAATGTAGTTGTACCGAAACTCTCCAGACTTCGAAGTTACAGCCTGTAGTTCTATTTATAAATTCCCTCCTTCCATTTCTTTCACCAGTCAAACTTCTTGAAACTGTTTTGAAGTTCGGACTACCCTGCAGACTCCCGGCAGAGCCTCTTCAGTCGTCGCGACAAAAGCTTTGCTCGACTCCAGAGCAACCCACACTTTTATTGATTCTCCTTTAGTTGACCATTATAAGTTCCCTGTAATACCCCTATCCCAGTCCATCTTCATACAAAATGCTGATGGCACTCAAAACTTCAAAAAAGATATCTTGGTCCATGTTAATCTTTCTGTTTCGATTTGTGATTTCTAATAACACTTGGCATTCCTTTCCCGCCAGGGCCTACGTTACTACTCTTTCAACTAATGCCCTTTTTCTTGGATTTGATTTTCTTTCTCTACATAATCCGTCCATTGATTGGAATGTCCCTTCACTGACCTTTGACAGGTGTCCAACCACTTGTACTTTAATGACTATGCTGGAATATAGAGAGTCCGTGAAGTCCAACCTGAAATAGTCAGCACCGGTTAAACCGCCGGCCCATAGAGACTCAAATAAAGAAAGGCCAAAGGACTCAGTACCAGCTAGTCCAGTAGATTCCCGCAAGATAGAGGTTGTGAATGGTGTAAAAACCGGAAATCTCCAAGCGGATGAAATAAAAGATCTAAAAAACGAGATACCAGAGGAGTTCCAACATGACTTCCTTGACGTATTTTCGGAGCAGGCCTCATTTCATATGCCTGCACGCAAGGTCTGGGACCATGCCATTGACTTGAAGCCGGACTTCATTCCAAAGAAAGGACATATGATATTATACTGTTATCGAACTCTGAGACTCAGCAAGTCCGGACCTTCCTCGACTCAGAGTTGAAGAAAGGTTACGTCCGCCCTTCTGAGTTGAAGTCCCCGCAGACCTCTCCGGTCTTCTTCATCCCTAAGAAGGACAGAAAGAAACAGCTGGTCATGGATAGTGTTTAAAAGTCTGGTCTGGTCCAGTCTTTTGCCTAATTTGGAAAAGACTGGTCTGAGACCAGTCCTGGAAACTTCATGATATGGAAAAACCAGACTGAGTCAGTCCAGTCCAGTCCAGTCTTTCGAAAAGACTGGATGACCGACCTATCGAAAAATACTATCAACTCCTGGCTTCCTGCCCATATTTTTGCTATGTAAATCAGTTCAGAGCCTATCACGGTCGAGATATTAGCATTTTAAAAGTACATGTCATTCTTGAGTTGATAGACTTACAAAACACATTTCGAGGTACCAGATCGCATGGGAATCAAGCTTAGCAATTTACGTAAAGCGGTCCACATCCGGTAAAGATATGCCCAATATCGAGTTGCATACCATTTTGGAGGAGACTTTTTGAAAATATATCATACTTCGGTCAAATAAAATCATAAAAATAAGTACAAATTATGGTAGATAGAGGACTATACTACCTAATAGGGGCCAACATCGGTCGCTGGTCAGGACCGGTTAGGACCAGTCTTTTTCGGTCTTTTGATTTTCCAGAAACCAAAAGACCAAGACCAGTTCTAAATTAATTCTAGGAAAGACCAGACTGGTTAGGACCGGTCCTAGCAGTCCAGTCCGGTCCAGTTCTCGGTCTTTTGTCAGTCTTAGGACTGGACTTTTAAACACTAGTCATGGACTATCGGTATTTAAACGAAGGAACCATAAAGAATAATTATCCATTGCTGTTCATTTTGATGCTGATTGATCAGCTTAAAGGAGCAGACATGTTCACCACACTGGACTTGCGGTGGGGATATAACAATGTCCGGATGAAGCAAGAGCAAGGAGATGAATGGAAAAGTGCTTTCATTACACCGCTCAGAGCCTACTAAACCAACGGTCATGTATTTTAGTTACACCAATGCGCAGTACACATTCCAGGCAATGATGAATGACATATTTCATAACATGCATCGTAACGTAGCTAAATATCTTGACAATTTATGTATCTTTACTGGTGGTCTCTCTTGGGAAGAGCATGCCAAAATAGTCTGGGAAGTCCTGAAATGTCTCCAGGAGAATGATTTATTGGCAAAACCATCAAAGTGTCATTTATTCCAGAAGAAAATAGATTATTTGGGTATGGTGGTATCTAAAAAGGGGGTCAACATGCAGGGAGACAAGACCAAGGCAATCGCGGACTGGCCGGTACTGAAGACCATCAAGCAGGTTCAATCTTTCCTCAGACTATGTAACTATTACTGGTGATTCATCGATGGATTCACTAACATCAGTAAACCATTAACTCTATTAACCCGGAAGGATCAATCTTGGGTATGGGCTCAAGAGCAAGAATGGGCATTTCAAGCTTTGAAGTGAAGGTTTGAAGAAACGCCCCTATTGGCTGACCCTGATCAAGACAAGGAGATCCAGATAGAGACCAATGCGTCGGACATCGCCACTGGGATGTGCTCTTGGTCTTGTGCAAAGATGGAATATAGAGGCCAAGTGACTTTATCTCACATTCATTCGATGTTGCAAAGCAGAACTACTCTATTTATGATAAAGAACTTTTAGCAGTAATCCGCGCTCTCAAAGAATGGCAGCACTATCTTGTCGGTAGACCGAAGTTCGAAATTTGGACTGATCACAAAAACCTGCCAGAGTACTGGAAAAACCTGCAGATGTTGTCCGCTAGACTGGCACGTTGGCACGCAGTACTCCAAGAGTTTAATTATGTTATGGTATATAAACCGGAAACTACGAATTCCTGGGCCGATGCTTTATCTCATAGACCGGATCACGGAGATGTGGTATCTAATTTAAACGAAAACATTACAGTACTTCCATCCCATGTATTCATTAATGATGTTCATCTTTCTTCCTCTTTTCTCAATAAAATACAAAAAGAAACAAAAAATACTAGTCTCAATGGACTACCAGACTACTGGTTAGACAATGATCTTTTATCATTTTGCTTGGCCGGCCATGTGAAAAGATATTTATGATTACATAGACTGGTGTCAGGTGTGTGCCCTCACAAAGGGATTGTCAAAGCCACCGGCCGGAAAGCTTATGCTATTACCAGTCCCAACCGGTCCTTGGGAAGACATTTCGGTGGATTTTATTTCGGGTTTCCCTCTGGTGAATGGATTTGACAATGTTTGTGTAATAGTAGACTGCTTCTCAAAAGAAGTAATTTTCATTCCTTGTTCTAAATCTATTTCTTCTCTCCAGTTAGCTACATTATTTAGAGACGATGTATGGTGTCAGCACAGACTACCGAATCAGTGGTTTCAGACCGGGGACCTCAATTCTCCTCGGCATTCACCAAAGAGCTCTGTAAGATGCTAGGCATCGAACAGAAACTTTCCACCGCCTATCACCCACAGACAGACAGACAGACTCAATGAGTCAATCGAGACTTAGCCAGTTCAACCTCCAGGCATACTGTGCAAAGGGACAGGATCGCTGGATTGATTTCCTGAAAATTGTGGAGTTCCAGCACAACAACTCAGTCACATGTGCAACCGGCAGTATACTGTTCAGTATCACACAGAACTACATGCCACGTATGGGATTCGAAATCTCAAAGTTGGACTCAGAGGTGGCGACTTTTGTACAAGAAGCCGGGAAAGCTCACAAGCTTGTTGAACAAGCATTGGTAGAAAATGCCGAACAGATGAAGGCAGTAGTGGACTCCAAACAGAGCAAAGCTCTGGACTATGCGATCGGAGATCAGGTCTGGCTTAGTACCGACCATCTCAATCTTCCCTACGACTCTGAGTCAAAGAAACTCACACAAAAGTGGATCGGACCATATGAGATTCTGGAATCTCGGGGCAACACGGTCACAATGAAGCTAAAATTGCCCAAAATAGTTAAATGCTCACTGACGGTCAATGTATCCTGCATAAAGAAATTCCTGGACACCCTTCCCAGACAGCCAGTGGTTAGACCAGACCCGGTCCTCATTAATGAAGAAGGTGTTTTGAAATGGGAAGTCGAGTTGATCTTGGAATCACCAGTAAAAAGGAGAAAATTGGAGTACCTGGTGAAATGGAAGGGATTTGATCTCACCAATGCGACATGGCAAACTGTGGGTGATGTCAGTAATGCCAAGACCGCCATCGCAGACTTTCACCGGTTGAACCCATCTGCTCCAAGAAAAATCCGTGGTCTCTCCTTGACAGAGTTTCATGCCTTATTTTGTTCAGAGAACTCTGCGTGTCTGGAATCCACGCCCACAGTCCGGCCCCTCACATCTAGTGTTTAAAAGTTCGGTTCGGTTCGGTCTTTTACCTTTTTTGGGCAAGACCGAACCGTAACCGGTCTTGGGAATTTGCTGAAATCAAAAAAACCGAACCAAAACTGATAAAAACCGATTTTTCGGTCTTTATCGGTCTTTTGCCGGTCCGGTTACGGTTATTAACCAGTTTTTGTGTGCTCAAAAAATAGAACTCACCTTCAGCTTTCTACCACTATTTTGTTTATGTAAAACGGTTCACACGCGACGGAGATATGATCATTTTAAGATTAGATGCAATATGGCTGTTTAGACAGCTAGAAAGATCAATCAGAACGCACTCCGCACATGATCGGCGTGCTTAGCGGTGGCTGTACCGAATGTGGGGAAGGCCCCTATCTAATCTTAGAGCCAATAATAACGTAAATCGGCCCATACGCGGGTGCACTATGACCAATATCGACCTTTAAATCCATATATTGTCATAAATATCATAACTAACTCAAGTAAAATCATAAAAATATGCAAAAATCAGGAATAATCCTCGTATATACTACCAAATAGTGGTAAATAGGGGCTACCCCAAAAGACCGGTTATGACTGGTTATGACCGGTTTTTTTCATAACCAAACCAATTGAACCTTAGGAAAGACCGGACCAATCAGGACCGGTCCTCATCGGTTCGGTTCGGTTAAAAACCGGTTTTTCATCGGTCTTAGGACCAGACCTTTAATCACTACTCACATCGGACTAAGACCAGATATACCAAAACCCAGACTATGGTCAGGTGACTCACCCCTTTGCCCTCGACACCCAGAACATTACATCACTATATCGTCACCACTATCATTACATTACTAACCACTCCCTTATATCATTATGTAGACATTCTGTCACTTAGAATGTATGTAGGTCATCCCTCATGTAGTCCGGATGTCAGTAGAATAGTCCTAATGTTATATACTCCTAGCTGGGTCCACCAGCTATGACCTCTTGAGCTTTACGCCAAAGTTCTTCACATTCCAATCCATCTCTTCTCCTTTCCAAGTGTTAGTGCTAGCCTCCGAGTGGTAGTCCGACAGTCCGACCGGACTGACTAGGTTTACTTCAACTTCGACGCAGTGCAAGACTACAAACAGTGGTAGTGTCCACTGGAAAGTCTGGAAGACTGGAACTTCTGAACACGTGGGTCACGGTCTGAGATCTTTGTCTGTCTTGTATGTACTATGTTAATTGTTCGGTGTCGTGCTATGATTATGTATGTACCATTTGGACTAGTATTTCTATGTATATGTAGTATGTTGCAATTGTCTTGGGCCCCATCTGTATCAGTTCAAACTGACTACAACCGGCTAACTGTCAGTTCTAGTTGGTTCCAACTGTACATCGGCTTTAACCGGCTGTCACGGCTAACATAGTTGAGCCAAGCTCGAGAACAGTGGCTTGCCATAAATAGTTAGCATAACCGAACGAGAAGCCTGCATGAGCCGAGCCGAGTCAAGTCAAGCTGAACTGCGGCAACACTGGGCCCGGCCCCGGCCTGTCCAACCGTCCGACTCCGACTCTGACTCTGACTCCGACTCCGACCATCACCGTTCAACTTCAACTTCCCAGTTTATATACCATAACATAATTAAACTCTTGGAGTACCGTGTGCCAACCGTTGTGCCTGTCTAGTGGACAACGTCTGCAGATTTTTCCAACTTGAATACTCCAAGTTTTTATGATCAGTCCAAATCTCGAACTTTGGTCTACCGACAAGATAATGCCGCCACTCTTTGAGAGCACAGATAACTGCTAAAAGTTCTTTATCATAAATAGGGTAGTTCCACTCTGTGGCATTGAATGAATGTGAGATACTAAAGGTGCTTGGCCTCCATAGTCCATCTTTGCACAAGACCAAGAGCACAGCTCCAGTGGTGATGTCTGATGCATTGGTCTCTATCTGGATCTCCTTGTCCTGATTGGGGTAAGTTAATAGGGGTGCTTCTTCAAACCTTCGCTTTAAAGCTTGGAACACCCGCTCTTGATCTTCGGCCTACACCCATGATTGTTCCTTTCGGGTTAATAAGGTTAAGGGTTTACATGAATCGATAATAATTACATAGTCTGAGGAAGGACTGAACCTGCTTCACAGTCTTCAGTACTGGCAGCCAGTCCATGATTGCCTTGGTCTTGTCTCCCTGCATGTCAACCCCCTCTTTAGATACCATCATACCCAAATAATCCACCTTCTTTTGAAAGAACTGACACTTGGAAGGTTTCGCAAATAAATCATTCTCCCGGAGACGTTTAAGGACCTCCCGGACTAATGGCAGTTTTCGACTGGTCTAAGTTCAAACCGGTCGAAACTAGTCCCAGACCAAGTCGGCAAATGTGCACACCTTTACTGATTGTAAAAGACCGATTCTGGTCTGATTGCCTCAAAATATCGAAAAAGACCAGACCGAACTCGGACCAGACTTTACAACACTAATTTTAGCATGCTCTTCCCAAAAGAGACCGCCGGTAAAAATACATAGATCATCGAGATATTTGCTACATTACGATGCATGTCATGAAATATGTTGTTCATCATTGCTTGGAATGTGGATCCCAGCCCGTTGGTGTAACCAAAATACATGACCGTCAGTTTGTAAGCTCCGAACGGTGTAACAAAAGCACCTTTCCATTCGTCACCAGCCTTCATCTGGACATTGTTATATCCCCACCGCAAGTCTAGCATGGTGAACATGTCGGCTCCTTTAAGCTGATTGATCAGCGTCGGAATGAGTGGCAATGGATAGTTGTTTCTTCGTTTAAATACTGGTAGTCCATGACCAGACGACCTTTCCCTCCCTCCTACCACGCAATGTCAAAGCAGCGAGGAGGTGCGATGACTCCGTTCGATGACGTGCAATGTGATGATCAGTGTCGAGCTGTTGCGTTCTGCTGACGGAGCAAAGGGGCGGAAAAGGAGACGGGCGACGACGATCAGTGCCGAGCTGTTGCGGCCACCACTCCTATAGCGGCCCGCCGAGTGAGCTGTGCAGGCGACACAGCACGGAGCCGGAACAGAGCAAAAGCCACGTGGGGTGGACAGGCTGTGCAGCTCCGGAGCATAATATAATAGATATATAACATAATCCATCATCTGAGCGCTTCATTTGGCCATATATCATAATTACTAAGTATATAAATAAGATATATTGAAAATATTGAAAACCTGTTCGCATTTTTGATTCCTTAGGGTATTACCTTATAGAAAATGTCCCCAAACAGGCTTTATATAGCTTAATCAGATGCCATAATCTCAGGAGTCCAATATGTCAGCATAAAGGTCTATACAATTGTAAGGGTTCGTGTTTCTAAGGGGCTTCGCCCCATTCGTATAACGCTCCTGGCATGTGGTCGTTAGGACCACATGTCCGTGATTCCATTATTTCATACACATTTAATCACATGCATTCTTTGTATATAAGTGGGGATCGTCACTAGGACGGACCCATGCTTTTTTACCTTTACACTCTACATCAATATACGATGTACTCGTCGGTTGGTGTGAACTAAGGCAAACGAAGCGCCCATATAACCCTTATACTTTTTTGACGAAAGTCACTTTATATTGATACAATGAGTCGCGCTCAAACTCGTAGCCAAACGAGGACCGGGGCAAAACCGCCCGAAAACATTCCAAACCCCCCACCCGACGAGCCAGCTCGTCGGTCGCCAAGACGTTCCCGAAGAAACAAAGGGGCGTCGTCCACCGCGGGGACAAACAGCCCCGCGCCAGGAGATTCTAGACCATCCCAAACAGCCGAAGCGAGCGAGCTCGCCGGGTTAAGCCCTCTCACCGACCAAGGCGAGTTGGCACTGCCCCTGGCGGAATCAACGCCAGCCCCGGCGACCCCGGCCCCTGTACCGCAAGGAACTCCAGCGTTGAACGCTGAGGACGACCCCATCGTCAACTATGGATATGACGAGGGACAGTTCCCGTGGCTGGGAACAAACTCGCCCCCTCGAGAGACGAGCGCTTCGGTCATCCGCCGATACGCCCTGATGGACCCGGAAGAGATGGGCCAACTCATGAACAACTTCATGTTGGATCAGTCCCTGATGTGGACAAGGCACAAGGATCCTAGAGGAGATAACGCCTCCGGATGGAACCCCGGGATGGACCAAGCTAGAAAGATTGAGTGTATGAGGAACGCCATCAGGGACATCCTGAGAGAAGACTTTCGAGCGCCAAGCTCGAGGAACGAGAGCCCCGTGAAACGAGAGGGCTCCGTCAGGTCGACAGTCAGAGCCCCCTCACGCCTTACAGACTACAACGATCTGTACGAGGACCCAGTCACGCGATAACGAGTTATTTGCCCTTGAAGGCACGCGACGGGCACAGGCCCTCGAACAACTACCTACGGGACACTTCACTCACCGTAGAAGTTGGCCAGCAGACCAACCCATTCGCTTCGACAGAGGAGAGATGGGACCTGTTCGTCTCTTCAATTCGTGAGACGAAGTACGTTCCCTGTTTGATGGAGCGCAGCAGGACCCCGAGAGTGAGCCTCATTGGACTTGCCAGGCACTAAACCTGGTCACGTTCCTGAACGTCTGGAAGAGGTATAAAACTTACCTCGATACGAGTGACCTCGTCCACCTCGCCGTTGCTATCTGGAGACCCCCAGCCTGGTACGCCGAACGCATGAGGCAGAAGAAACAATCAAAGAAGGAGGAAGCCTCGGCTCGGAAGCGCGACGAACGCGAACGCCATGCCAAGTATCAAAGACAATGGACCGCGATTGCGTCCGCTCAGACAACCCAGGAGTTAGATGCTCCGAGTGCCCCACCGGCCGGGCTACGCGCTGACAAGGATCAAGCAGGGCCTAGTCTCCATGAGGCTCCAGAGGAATCAAAGCCCCGGATACCGTTCCGGCCCGTCCCCACGCAACCTATGATTCCCGCTCGGTCGGCGGGTCAGATCCATCTCAAGGTCTCGGGGAGAAACCCCTCCATCCCTCGCGAGGCACCGGCCCTCGACGCCCCAGTAGACGACTGGGTTGATTTTATCGAACGCTGTCAGCTGCTATGTCCCGAAGAAGGAGAGCGGAACGGGCTTAGACGGGTATTCCCGGGAGCTACGGGGCAGAACGTCGCCCCTGACGACAGTGACTCGGACCTGAGGCGACCTACCCGTCAACAGGTTCGAGGACTGCTCCTCCTGGAGAGGCTGGCCCCGGTACCCTGCCATGACTTCAACCGCATGGTATGGCAGCGGGAGCTCGTCCAACTTCTCATCATCCCCGGACGATATCGCCACCTACTCCGCTGGGCAGATGTCGGGCTTCACACTGGGTGTCCCACCTCTTGGGTCGGATCTTTTGGCAAGGAGGCCTCTGTGCCTGAGATCACTGCATATCTCGCCGCGAACGGGCTTACCGCGCAACAGGCCGATGACGTCCTCCCTTGGGCTAGGCGATTGGCGCGCGAGATGGTTGATCGCGTTGATCTGTCGGGTGGGTTCGATAACCCCACAACCGCTGCCGTCTACGCGCCGTTACAAGATGCGTTGCGTCGCCCCGCCACGAGTGACGCACTCAACCGCTCACTCGAGTGGTATGACCTGCAGGCCAACGCTCTTGGAGTACAACCCGAGGATGTCTCCCCCCTCGAACACGACACCGACTTCTCCGAGGACACGCGGGTCCTTGATCGCTTCGGGGAAGCAGTCCTCCATTACGACCTCCCCTCCATTCCCCGAGAGGAAAGTCAATACTCGGGGGACGTAGATGCGGACGTCAGCATGGGCGAGGAGGGTGGTCACCCTGATGACGCCGGTCGGATGTGATCCCGCTGAATTGATCCACATTATGGACTATTCTTTTCCTTTCGTTTGCTCTTTCCTGTATATACGAGCCGTGCACCGTCTCTAGAAGGGGAGGGTGTAAGGGTTCGTGTTTCTAAGGGGCTTCGCCCCATTCGTATAACGCTCCTGGCATGTGGTCGTTAGGACCACATGTCCGTGATTCCATTATTTCATACACATTTAATCACATGCATTCTTTGTATATAAGTGGGGATCGTCACTAGGACGGACCCACGCTTTTTTACCTTTACACTCTACATCAATATACGACGTACTCGTCGGTTGGTGTGAACTAAGGCAAACGAAGCGCCCATATAACCCTTATAACAATGTTCTCCTGCAGGCTGGAATTTCGCTTCTGCAACATTCCAAACTTGTTCTGCTGGTTATCAAAGATGTGGACATGTGGGTAATGTATATGTAGACATTTCCAACGGTTTACAATTTGTGCTAGAGCCATCTCCATCTATCTACAACATATTCTCGAGTTTTTCACATATAGATATATTCCATCTCTAGAAATGCATAGATTGTCAGGGCAACGGTTGTCACCTTTTGGACTGCTATAAACCCACCTCCCATGAATTTACACTATTTGTGGAATTTAAGTTCAGGATGTGGTGAATGATTTAGAGCTGCGGAGATTTCAGAGATTTGCAAAACATATCATAAAAGTGTTATTATAGCTTCTACAATGCTTTGATAACCATTCCAAATAGCTAGTTATGTGTCCATACTATGTTAGAATGTGTCTACAACATGTGCCTTGCCCTTTAGCAAGCATAAGGTCTCACAACGTCGAACATATGTCACTTTTGTAGGAGATTTATGACAAAAATTGACAAAATCACTTATTGCAACTGACACAGGCCTTCCAGAGATATTCTGAACAGGCAGATATATGTCTATAGTGTGTTAGAAAGTGTTTACAACATGTGCCTGGCCTGATAACAAGGACTCAACATGAAGACAACAAAAGGGCAATAAGTGTTGTGACATTGCAGTTGCACATTTGCATGTACTCATAAATCTCCTATATTCTGAGTATATATTTTCGCAATTCTGACACCTTGTGGTGATTATGGGCTAGGCACATATCAGCAACACTTTCTAATACACTATAGACATATATCTGCCTGTTCAGAATATCTCTGGAAGGCCTGTGTCAGTTGCAATAAGCGATTTTGTCAATTTTTGTCATAAATCTCCTACAAAAGTGACATATTTTCGACGTTGTGAGACCTTATGCTTGCTACAGGGCAAGGCACATGTTGTAGACACATTCTAACATAGTATGGACACATGACTAGCTATTTGGAATGGTTATCAAAGCATTGTAGAAGCTATAATAACACTTTTATGATATGTTTTGCAAATCTCCGAAATCTCCGCAGTTCTAAATCATTCACCACATCCTGAATTTAAATTCCAAAATTAGTGTAAAATCATGGGAGGTGGGTTTATAGCAGTCCCAAAGGTGACAACCATTGCCCTGACAATCTATGCATTTCCAGAGATGGAATATATATATATGTGAAAAACTCGAGAATATGTTGTAGATAGATGGAGATGGCTCTAGCACAAATTGTAAACCGTTGGAAATGTCTACATATACATTACCCACATGTCCACATCTTTGGTAACCAGCAGAATAAGTTTGGAATCTTGCAGCAGTGAACATCCATCCTGCAGGAGAACATTGTATAGAACTTTATGCTGACATATTGGACTCCTGAGATTATGGCATCTCATTAAGCTATATAAAGCCTGTTTGGGGACATTTTCTATAAGGTAATACCCCTAAGGAATCAAAAATGCGAACAGGTTTTCGATATTTTCAATATATCTTATTTATATACTTAGCAATTATGATATATGGCCAAATGAAGCGCTCAGATGATGGATTATGCTATATATATATTGTATCAACAATTATACAATAGGTTACTAGAGGGGAAAGCAGGCAAATCAAGTAAATACCACATTCAGGGGGTTATTACTGCTTTAGATAAAGCCCTGAATGATGTCACCACTCTAAGGGGTGCTTATGTAATCACCTTCGCAGATTCTGACAGCTGATGCCATCATCACAACTTCCACATCATTGACATAATTTATTACATAAAGATGTCAAGTTCAAAAATTCAGGCACAAACTCCTAAATGATGATATCACCACTCTTAGGGGCACTTATGTCATCACATTTGCAGATTGTGACAGCTGATGTAATGTAGGTACACATTGCCCCTATCAAGACAGGGGCTGCATTCAAAGCTGCGAAAATATATTCCAAAAAAGGAAATTCATTATTCTATTTTGGTATCACCATAAAAGTTGTAGCCCCTGTTTTTGTGATTCTAATGGTGCAACAATCTAATCTATCTGATCTAATCTGGTTGAGATATGATCAAAATGGTCGCCAAACATCGGCGATATAAGCATTCTGATTGGTCAATATTAGCCAATGACAATTGCTGCCTTAGCTCAGCAGATAGGGGAATGCCCCTTTCCAGATAGGGGTTGTATTCAGAGCTGCGAAAATTTATTCCCAAAAAGGAAACTCCATCATTCCTTTTTGGTATTATCAATATCTTATCTATGTTGATCAAATTGATTAGATTAAATGTCAAGTGATGAGATTAGATTAAATGCACTATGACATCTTGGAAAATCTGTCACACTCAAAGTGTAGTGAGGGAGTCCCACTTGAGTACTGGGGGAGTTCCACTGAGAGTCAAGGGAGTCCCACATGAGTAATGAGGGAGTCTCCATTGAGAGTAGAGGGAGTCCCATATGGATGTTAAGGGAGTCCCACTATAGTCAAGGGAGTTCCACTTGAGTACTGAGGGAGTTCCACTTGAGTGCTAAGGGAGTCCCATTGTGAGTAGTGGGACTCCCACTTGAGTACCGAGGGAGTCCCATTGTGAGTAGTGGGACTCCCACTTGAGTACCGAGGGAGTCCCATTGTGAGTAGTGGGACTCCCACTTGAGTACCGAGGGAGTCCCACATGGGTATTAAGGGAGTCCCACTTGAGTACTAAGGGAGTCCCACTATGAGTAGTGGGAGTCCTATGTTTGTCCTAAGGGACTCCTACTTGAGTACTGAGGGAGTCCTACTTGTATGCTATGGGATCCCATTTGGGTGCTAAGGGTATCCCACTTTATGCTGTGCTGGCACTCCACTAGTAAATAATTCCTACATAGCTGGGTGCAAGTATTTAGAGTTCTATTGGTTATATGATTGATTATAACATTTACTTGATAATCTTCATTGATCATTATATGTTCCATTGTGTATTGTTTAATTTATGGCTGAAAAATTCATGCTCCAATTTGTCTGACAGTTGAATTACAATGTTTATGGGCATATTGAAATATTCCCAAAGAGGTTCATATTAATTTTGTGGGACTCCCACTTTGAGGGACTCCCTCACATTTGGTCATGCTGACATAATGCATCCAAACATTCCAAAAATGGTTTTCAGACACTTTTAATTTGTGGGAGTCCCTCGTGGGAGTTCCACAAATTTGGTGATGCTGACATAATTCATCCCAACATTCCAAAAATGGTTTTCAGACAAAATCTATTTTGTGGGAATCCCACGATGGTTGTGGGACTCCCTGAGGGACTCCCACTTGTTTGGTGGCTGCTGACATAATGCATCCAAACATCCTAAAAATGGTTTTGGCAAACATTGTATAGAGTCCCTGGGACGCCCCATATAAAAAGTGGCTATTAGCCTCTATTTTGTGCAGAAAAATAGAGGCTAATAGCCACCTGGCCCAGGTCGCCTGAAGTGATGACTCAGATGTGGCAGATGTGACTGCCATTATGGTCAGCTACTTCCTTCATCATGTCACAGTCATGATAATGAACTCTTACCTGGCCAACTTTGAATCTCAGGCTGGTGGTTTAGAGTCTGTTCCTGAGGTTGTTGCCATGGTGGTGCAGCAATCCAGGTCCAGACTCACTACTACTAGTAGCAGTGGCTGTACCAGATGTAGTAGTGACACGTGGCTTTAATATGAGCCATGAATTACATAATTCGGCACACATACAATTGAAATATGCCCATTTCTGAGCTACATGTCAAATGAAGATAGATAAATTGCTACAAATCTGAAATAAATTCCTAAAATAGTGCAAATATTTGAGGATGTGGGGGCATATGTGGCCCTCAGGGGCACCATGAAAGCTTTTTGCAGTTTTGTTCTTTGAGGATTATCACTGTATGAAATTTCTTAAAGATTTGTCGTAAGCCTGATCTGTGCCTTTTGGGTTGGAGATATAAATGTTTTTTTGGCTCCACCAACTGATGACATAAAATGCAAGTTCCTGAAATATTGTTCCTTCTCTATTCTCCAACATCACGCAAAGGATTGTGGAGCCACTTTGTTTTGGACAGATTAGGAAATATTGGCATACAGGCCCACAAGTGAAGAGTAGCACCACCAATGACTGAGGCTCCAACTCCTGACATAGCAGTCTTTGCAAGTGAATGATGAACATTGCTGAAATTCTTCGAACACCTTTGTCAAATACAATACCACTTCTGATTTCCCTGTTTCTCCCTTTCCAAGCAATAACATGTGCAATTTGGGAGATGGCATCCTGCCAGTTGAGTGTTGAGGTGATTTATTATGATTCTGTATGCCTTGTCTTGTTTAGCATTTAGGGATGGACAATCAGAGGTAATTGTGGCTGGTTCTGATCCTTGCAAGAAAACTCCCTGGTGCCTGATACTTCATCTCCAAAGGCCCAAAGCCTTGATATCATATGTATTGGTCCATGAATTCTGATGGACAGGTCTGAATATGCCAGAACTATGAAATGCCACAGAAACTTGTCTCTTAAGCGAGTTCATGACAAGAAAATTCTCCACAGCATCTTACACATGATCCCCAGCATACACTATGGGCCTCACACTAATGTATATTTTCATGCACATGTAGGGCATATTGGGATGCAGCCACCTCATTGCTCCAGATTAGCCAACTTTTGTGCTATAGATACAGAAAATGGGGCATCATCTGTCAGGATGATAGTAAATGCACTAGAACCAACTATTAATGAGAGGTCTGTCACATAATAAAGACTTCAATGATTCAATGAGGATGTAGCAGCCTTATGTCATGCATGTGCTTGATGTTTATCTAAGTATTCTCCAAGATGTAAATCAGATTTCAACCACGAGGGATGCACTAATTCACATGGCATATAGTTCAATATGCAAGCTTCTTGTACTATCTACTGGCAACAACTCAACCAATTTGCATACCTGAGGATCTTACTTCTTCAGAGCCTGTGTTGCACTGGAGGTCACTGGATGGGGATCACTTATGAGACAATCAACATGGCTATCAATTTTTTCACCTCAACTTCTTTGAGATTGATGAATCACTAGCTCAGAATGTAGCCTATTTCGTATTATGAATATCTAGTAAGTTTGACTAGAGTCTTTCTCTCTACATAGCTGTATAGAGAGTTGATGACTGTTACAGCTGGCCTGGGTAGGGTCGGCTATAGACTTGAAGGTGGGGTGGAGCGAAGGCTGAAGATAATGTTGAGCAAGTGTAATGCCTGGTGAGACAACTAAGACTAAGGCTAAGGGACACACCCAAGAAGGGCAGAAGGACTAAGGGGACGAAGGACGAAGGAACACGAGGTTTGGCTGAGAACTCTGAGTGGATTTCAAGTAGCTCTAGCTTAGGGTTTACAAAACGGGAAGAGAAGTGTTTAAGTACTACGACCTGGAAGGCGATAGAATCGCAAGGAAGGGAGGAGTCATCCGTAGTAGGGAATGAGTCAGAAGCTGCGGAGGTCTAGACTATACAGTAAGCGATGACAGAAAGCTAATGAAGCAATGGCGTCATCATGAGTCAGAAGAGATAGGGAATCCTCGGAACAGAGATAGGAGAATACAGGAATGAAGATAGGGAATTGCAGACCGTCAGCGATGTGGAACAAGATGGGAAATTGCCCGAGGTCTATGATACAAAGTGAATACAAAGTAAAGGCAATGGGAAAAAGTAGCGAAGGGAAAAAGAGATACATAGAGTGTCTTCGAGACAATTGTAACAATGACCAGTAAGTTATTAATCTTGTGTCATGGTTAATAGAGTTTACAATCTCTGAATTCATTGCCAACTGACTGTTCAATTCCTACTACTAGACACAGCCTTCATACATCATCTAATCACATCAGTCTCAATCAATAATCACCTACACACATTGGCATTTTATTTTTTCTGTAACCACCCTGCATCAGTAAGTTCAAGTCGCAGATAGAATGATACGACTTACTGTCCCGCTGGCACAGTGATGGTGAGGATTGACCGGACTGCTTTCCTCAAAATCCAGCCCTTCAGCCTCCTCTGGGTGTTCTGGATCCTGCATCATTACGTCCAGATCACGCTGGATGGTGAGTAAAGGTTTAGCATCAGTAAGTTCAAGTCGCAGATAGAGTGACGCGACTTACTGTCCCGCTGGCATGGTGACAGCAAGGATTAGCCAGACTGCTTTCCTCAAGGTCCAGCCCTTCAGCCTCCTCTGGGTGTTCTGGCTCCTGCATAGTTATGTCCAGATCACACTGGATGGTGAGTAAAGGCATAGCATCAGTAAGTTCGGCATACACTAATCAAAACCTTAATGAACATTTAGTATGTAGTAGCATTGTTGCAGCATCACCCTTTTGAGGGTAATTTCCAAAGAACTTGCACATGTCATAATAATCCTAAGATTGTCACAGGACTTGAAATTGTGCATGTTGTGAATTATTACCTGAAACAGGTGTGAAAGAGTCTGCATATTGTTTTGGGACTCTGTGTTAATAGACTTGCAAGCTCTTCTGCCTGCCATCAATCTCAAGCTTCTCATGGACAACAAGGACTTCAACTTGCTCTGTATCGACATCATTCAAGAATTGGAACAACTAATTCAAGCAAATTTTGCAGCCCAGCTCGCAAACTCATTGCTGGATGTCATCTTTTTCTTTCAAGGAACTTAATTTATTTAAACAGCTTACTTTCTTTCCACATGGAATTACACCTGTTCAGATTCCTCCCTCTGAGAAACTGGTTACTATCCCGATCACTATGAGGCTCCTATATGCCAAGACACCACTAGGAATATTTTGGAGAGATTTAACATTCCAGTGCAGTTAGATGGGAAGAAGGTAAATCAAGATTGGATGGAGAGGAATGAAGACTCTGGGGGTATTCAAGTCTCCCTTACTGCTTGGAGAAATATAGGAGCTTATGTGGGCTTTATACTGCTCTTATGGTACTTCTATTGTCTGGTTCTCCTGCAGACAAGAGCTTTTGAATGGGCTAATGGGTGCTTTAGCAGGGACATTTGTTTTTATCTCCTTTTTTCATTTACTCATTACTTATTATAAGGGCATTTCAACGACCTCATGATGGAAATTCAACATTGTGATGTCATGTAGTTTACTAAAATGTACTGACAAGTACCAAATAAAACACTGTAACCAGACCAAAACCAACATAAAATTAAAAAATCAGTGTTCAAAAAAAGTCTGGTCCTATTTGATTAAGTCTGGTTAAGTCCCAGTGTAGATACACTAATCTAAGTGTAGGGGTGTGTGAGGGGGATCGTCCCAGAGATCCTATGGACATGGAGAACGAGTAATGGAGGTCCCAAGTGATAAAAGGTGTTTCCAAGTGTTTCTGAGGTTGGAATGAGAGGTCCAGACCACGGGAAACTGGACTAAAATGTCGGAACAATGGTAAAAGGGTTGGGATGATGAGGAAAGAGGTGGGACAAGCGTGGGACGACTTGCAGAAGATTCGTGCATAATGAAAATACATGGTAGAAAGGTTCTCCTCCCGCTCAATAATGAGCTACAGGAGTTTTATAGACTAGGGAGTACTCGAGACAGCTAAAAAACTACAAAGGAAGACTAAATGAACTGTATATATATATGACTAAAAGTGAAATAGAAACAAAGAGATAGTGAAAACAAAGCTCCCAACACAGTCGAGAGCATGGGAAAAACAGTTCCAGACTCAGAACGGACTCGGAATGGAGTTGGACCACAGGAAAAAGGGTCGAACCAGACCGGACCAAGTCAGAGCAACGCAGGACCAAGTTGGGAGGACATAAGACAAGTGGAGATGGACTTTGGATGGACTTGGGAGTAATGGGAAGGGTCGATGGAGGCTCCATATGGCTTCAGGGAGTGGCCGAGCTCCACAACCACATAGGACTTTGATGCAGTCCACACAGAACTTGGCTGATGATGATGGGGGTACGGGCAGGGATGACTGAGATGTGTCCAAGTGTGTTCAAGTCATGGCAAATGGAAACAGAAAGTCCGTGGTGTGTCAGTCCTCAAGTCTAGCAGTGCACAGGACCAAGTGGGGATGGACTTGAAATAGACATGAGAGTAATGGGAAGGGTTGACGGAGGCTCCATACAGCTTCAGGGAGCAGCTGAGCTCACACCAGTTTTTTTACTGGTCTTGAGACTGGAATATGTCGATGTCATGTCTCATTGCCATGCACTGTTGTCTAAGTTGTCGAGTTGTTGCTCCTTACTCCATCCTCCACGTGTTTCCACTGTCATTACATTGTGTGGTGTGAATGTATTGTGGGGTGGGCATACACTGTTGTTGCATCCTTGTGATGTGGAGTGAGTGGTGCTGCAGGGAAGAGGAGTGAGCCTTGAGGGAGTGAGGGAGCAAGTGAGAAAAGTGGACACACACAATCATCATTGTAGTGGCAGTTGTGGACATTGAGTGTGTATGCAATGCATTGCTGGCATGCATGAGAGTGTGTGCATGAAAAATACCTTTTGTGAGTTTATACTCCACCAAACCATATTTTTGAAAATTTTCAACTTCAATAAAATTTTACACTTATGTAATGTTGATTAGATGTAGATAACAGCTATATACATTATCGGCTACATCTTTGCTCACTGTTCATAATGAGTTTCTAATACTATTGACTAGAACTTCTTACATGATCTGGTAGTCTAAATGTTCTTGCCACTGAATCCATCTTTGACTATCAGTTTGTATCACTCTCAATAAGTGTAGAAAACACTCTTAGTTACTTCATATTCTTTATCTCAAATCCCCAGTAGGTTTTCTACTAGATTTCAACAGGTGTTCTAGGTCATTTACCCTTTCCCATGTTATTTGGGTTTTTACTTATTGCATCAATGAGTGATTTTTCAATGCAGCTTGCTAACTCTGTTCATTGAGTTGCTAAGAGGCACCCAAGTCGACTTCATGCCAGAAGTCCACCTTTAGATACATACAAGCCATGTGTGGTCTTCTTCTTCCTACCAGCCTTCTTCTGGCCTTACTTCCTTTCTAGATACAATCAACTCCACAGGATGTATCATTTTGTACTGCGATGGTGCATCTGGTGTTTTTGGAACAATATGGATCAAAACTTCTCTCTTCAACCTGTGCATGAAGCTATAGTCTTATTACAAGGTCTGCATCCGTTCTTTTATGTACTAGTGGTTAAGCAAGTTAACCCTTCACATTCTCCAAGACCTTGCCAAGCACTATGTTCTACCAATTTAAGACTGTTCTGGAGTTGGCAACTCGGCACACAGGCACCACTACAATATATACTCACTGGCATTGACAAAGTTAGCGACCCAGAACTTAGTGCTTGAACACATGAAATAATGTACATACTTCTTTGTATGAAGTTGAAGACATGAGTTACCATCTTAAGGTTTGCAGCCTGACTCATGTGGCCAGCCAGAGTTGTGCTCCTGGAGTGGCTCTGCTTGGACTGGGGGTCGCTGGGCCACTTTTCAACCTTTTTTTGTGCCACATATATCATTTTTGCTGCTTTGGTTCTAAAGGGAACCTCTCCAGGTCTAACACTATATCTCAAAGTGGATTTTTTTTTTAGATCTGCTATCTTCGAACCTCGATCGCTTCTGCTCACTTTTCCAAGGTAGTAGATGCATGGAAAGGATAGCTTTCCTTCAGTGTACTAGACACTAAATTCCCTGAGAATCACCCATACTTCATTGGAGATAGGGGTAGATTCCCTGGTAGTGGTAAAGTGAAAGTAGCGACTTAACTAGAAACACTTAGTTTGAATACAAATAAATGTACAAAAAAGCAGGGTAACTCACAAGGGAAATATCTTTGCAAGAGTTCCTCTGTGAGGGAGGTTAGCAGTCCAAGATAAGGATCTTCCTTTCTGTGTGGGTCTAAAAGTGATTGGGACAATAGAAATCAAGACAGCTGCCCTGTGGCTCCAAGCCTAGAACTGCCAGCAAGTGAAGGGAATGCTGTTGATCGAGAGGCTGGCAGTATGACTCAGAGTGGAGGGGGGGAGGGGTTGGCCATGCTCCCTAAAGTTGTACCAGCCTTCTTTGACAGGCTTGAGAGAGTCCGAGTCTGTGCTATGTAGGAGGTAAATCAGCATGTAGGTGTGATGTGAGGCGTCCACATGCTTCTGTAAAGCATCCAGTCCACTGATGATCTTTCCCAGCTCTTTGAGGTGCTGGAACTCTGTTGCCATTGGATGGATGCTAGGTGAGTTCTCCACGATAAAGGTGATCATTGCCAAAACTGCGAGACTCAAATGCAATAGCCCTATCCATAGTCACAGATGTTTTTGTTTGCAGAGTGCTCTTTCCTTTCACCTTCACAACTGTTTAGTCCAAATTTCACATCTTTCATTTATGTACTTATTGCCAGTATGCTCATTGTCTTTCTAGATTCTGTTCCCAACTCGCCTTCTCTATTTCCTGATCAGGTTCATTAACAGGAAATATCACCTTGGCCAATAGGTGATGAGTGTATGCACAAATATACATCATGCTGCATGCATTACTGAAGTGGTTATTTTGGATATACATCATAATGCAGAGGTTGGATGAACATTGTGGCAGTTTAACTTGTCTACCATGCCACAGGGTGAGGCAGAGCCAAGCCCTTCTGATGGTGAGGAATTTTTTACCTTATGTGCTGGGTGGACTCACTGGGCTTACAACTGGTATGTCTGTCCGTTCATTCTGTAGTACATTTTACTGT
>JBBPPW010000017.1:0-49773 GCA_038092215.1 Leccinum broughii | reverse complement strand
GCTTTCCCAGGCTCTCCAGGGTCACCCAGGGTCACATGACCACACTACACTTTGTTACTACACTTTTACTACACTTTTTTGGTACACTTTGGTACACTTTTTGGTACACTTTTTTGGTACACTTTTTGGTACACTTTTTACTACACTTTTTACTACACTTTTTTGTACACTTTTTTTGTACACTTTTCACTACACTTTTTGTACACTTTTTGTGTACACTTTTTACTACACTTTTTTTGTACACTTTTTACTACACTTTTTTATACACTTTTTTTGTACACTTTTCTGTACACTTTTCTATCCTAACCAAACACTAACCAAGCTTGTCCAGGCACACTAACCAGAACTAACAAAGCAGGAATCCTAACCAGACACTAACCAATCATGACCAGGCACACTAACCAGACATAACATACAAAAGATCTTTCAGTGATCCCTTGACAAGTGAAAAAAGCTCATCCTCCACAGCTCATAGCTGATTCTCTCTGCACAGTGAGCTGTCCGTTTAAACCATAGTGTATAGTCTTAGTTCGAAGGCTTACTCTGGAAACAACCTCTTTCCACTACTTGTATGTTGGTGGGGCTCATAATTGGTTGCATTGATAGCACTAAGAAAATTAGTTTAATCTGTAAAATATCCTACTGTTTTAGCTTACGATGACAGGTTGGGGGAGACGGTAAGCCTCACACAGTATTTCTTTTTCATCTTCTTGGAGATAGCTGCTTTGTTGCTATGTTTCAAGTGAGTGTAAAGGATACTTTATCTGTTTGAACTACTCACCGCTGATAGTATTGCTGACGTGCCTTCCGCTTAGCCATGGCACGGTCCTCTGCAGTATGATGGATTGTCAGACATCCCATGACCAAGAGTAGTGGAACCAGAGTGGCACTAGTGCAAATGAGGCGGGTGTGCCACGGCAAGTCACCTGATCAGTTTTTGGATCCTTATGCGATATTTATAGGATATTTATAGAATAGTTATAGGATAGTTATGGGATAACAATGACATAGCGACTCACAAAACATAGATATTGGCTTGATAATATAGCAGTATGCACCATTGTGTATTACCTTACTGTTTTCACAGTGAGCGGTGGTATGTATCTTCAATCAAATTATCTTATTAGGGGGATTCCCACACCGAAAATGACCTGTTGCCAAAATGGATGTTATGTAATTTGGAACCTTTATGTAAATAGGCACCCAACCAATGGAAGTCCCAGTGTGCAACTGGGACTCCTACATGGGAATCCCATAATACATATAGATCTCAAATGATAGTTTTATCTATTTTGATATGATGTGTAATCAATGAGGCAAATATGGGACTCCCATGATTATGTAAGATTATGTAATCTTTCCAAATATGGTATAGTTCAATATCAAAATAAGAATCACATGATTATGTAAGATTATGTAAGATTTCCAAATCTGGTGTAATCAGTATGCAAATGGTATGCCATAATTGTGTAAGATTATGTGGTTTATCCAAATGTAGTTCAATTCAAAATAAAATGGCAATGTCATGATTATGTAAGCTTATGTAATTTGTTCAATGTGGTTTTAGTCAATATAAAATAGATGTACATCGAAATCGTCATACAGGCCTAGCCAAGCTGATATGTGGTGAGTGGTGGGTGGTAGGTGGTGAAAATGGGGAAGAAAAAGAATGTGGGAACCTTTTTTTGTACACTTTTTTTGTATACTTGGTATAATGTGTCCTACACTTTTTGCTACACTTTTTTGTGAACTTTAGTACACTTTTTTGTACCCTTTTTAAGTACACTTGATACACTTTTCCTCCACTTGTTGATGTATTCATCTAGGGTAGATTATCTAGTCAAACATTGGTTAGTTCAGGTTAGGAGGCAAACATTGCTGATGCTTGAATATACATTAGAAATCTTGTTCTGTAAGTTGTGGTTAGTGTGCCTGGATTATTTGCAGTAAATGTTTGTAAAATTCAATAAAATTTAGTTATATTATCTAGAGGTGCCTAAAATTGAACACTAATAGTAGAAAATCTGCATAAAATGTTGAGAAAATCTCAATTAGTTGAAAAATGTTACAAATACTGGCAATTATCCAGGGGAGGTTTTTCCTGATGATTCAAGCCTGTAGTGCTCCAAGGCAGACATACAGATGTCGTTGGTCGAGTTTCTGGCTCATCTAGGTCTAATCTCAATGGGAAGAACACTGAAGATGCTGTCACTGCACCCCACACAGTATGCCATGCACCTCTGCTTGTCGCATGCTCTCGAAGGAGACGGGCATCGTGCGAAGGAATGCAAGAAGCCGTCGACCAGATGCAAAGACTGCGGATTTTCGAGAGGTGGACATAGGAAGGAATGTCCAAAGTTCAAACCAAGAAACGTGCGAGCCGCAGAAGGAACTGCAGAAACAAACCAACGCGCCGCTGCACAATCGCCTAACTGGGAAAATCTGTTGGGGTTACAACAACATGAGAATTAAAGAAGGAGACGAATGGAAAGGAGCCTTCGTCTGTCATTTTGGATCCTACGAACCTACTGTGATGTACTTTGGGATGTGTAATTCCCCAGCCACATTTCAAAACATGATGAACGACATCTTCGCGGATATGGATGACATAGTGATTATTTACATCGATGATCTCTTAATCTTTACAAATAAAGATATGCAACACCATCAGGAAATGGTCAGAAAGGTCCTAGAAAGACTACGAAAGAACGACTTGTTCGTCAAACCCGAAAAGTGCTTCTTTGGAGTACAAAAGGTCGACATGCTAGGCATGGATGTCTCCTGCGATGGAATCTCAATGAATGCTGAAAAACTCGATGGCATCGCTAAGTGGCCAGTCCCCACTAATGTGAAAGCTGTGCGAAGCTTCTTGGGTTTAGCCAACTTCTATCGCCGCTTCATCACCAATTACAGTCTAGAAGCGAGACCCTTACACAACCTAACTAAGAAGGATCAACCCTGGAAGTGGGAAACGGCTCAACAGAAAGTGTTTGATATGCTCAAAACTAGATTCACCACCGCGCCTGTATTGGCATACCCGGATGACACGACCCCTTATCGTGTCGAATGCGACGCCTCGGACTTTGCCACAGGGGCCGTACTCTCTTCTTTGAAAAATGACAAATGGCACCCCGTCGCCTTTATGTCACACTCCATGACCCCCAAACAGCGCAATTACCCCATCGCCGACAAAGAAATGCTCGTAATCATTTTAGCGCTTGAACAATAGAGACATTATCTAGAAGGAGCTACTAGACATAGTTTCGAGATCTGGACGGATCACAAAAACCTCCAGTATTTCATGAAGAGTCAAGATCTGAATCGAAGACAAGCTAGATGGGCTCAATATTTATCTTGGTTCAATTACACTCTCGTAAATAAACCCAGTACCTCGATGGAAAAGGCCGATGCTCTTTCTAGAAGAGAAGATCACATGATTGGCATCGAGAATGATAATAAACAAATGACATTCATACCGGAATCTCACATACGATCTCTAGAAGAGATCTCCCTCTTCAATAAAATAAAATCCTCGCATTCTGGTTGCACATCTCCAGACGGCTCGATCCTCCGTGAAGAATTATATTACTATAGCGACAAACTTTGGGTCCCAAAAGAACTCTGCCATGATGTGATGACACAATTCCACGATCATCCGATCTTCAGACATAAAGGTGCCGAAAAGACACAAGATTTCCTCATGAGATATTACTCTTGGCCAGGAGCTAAGAAGGACATACAAGAATATTGTAAAGCATGTGAGCGCTGCGCGCGGATGAAACCGACCAACTTTCCGCCAGCCGGAAAACTACAACCCTTAGAGGTTCCCAAAGGACCCTGGAAAAATGTGTCAGCCGACTTCATTACCGGCTTCCCTGCATCCCACGGTTTTGACAGCGTGTTAGTAGTGGTAGATCGCTTCTCAAAAGAAGTCACATTCATACCAACCACAAAGACCATTACGTCCAAAGGAACGGCTGAACTCTATAGAGACTATGTATGGAAGCATCACGGACTTCCCGATTCCCTCGTTTCCGACCGCGGACCCCAATTTGCCAGCCAAATGATGGTAGATCTGCTCAAATTGTTAAAAATAGAAAAGAAGATGTCCACGGCATATCACCCCCAAACCGACGGAGTGCGTTAACCGCGAACTTAATCAATATCTCCGTCTCTTCTCTGCAGAAAAGCAAGACAAATGGGTCGAATGGCTCGCCATCGCTCAGTTTAATTTCAACAACACTCGCTTGTCCGCAACTGGCTTCACCCCCTTCTAGTTGACCAAAACATTCGCCCCACATCTCGGTTTCGAACCGACATCCGTAAAAGCTCCAGCCGCTAAGGAGTTTGCCGATGACATGAAAGCCAACCTAGAAAAGGCTAAATACGTGCTTCAGCGAACACGTGAACGAATGAAACTGCAGGCAGACAAACATCGATCCAACGCTCTGGACTACAAAATTGGAGATCTCGTTTGGCTTAGCACCGAACATCTCGCTCTTGATGAGCGACCATCGTGTAAATTAATGGAACGCTGGATCGGTCCTTACCAAATCATAGAAGTTCATACCAATAGCGTGGGATTACTCTTCCCCAAATCCGTGAAAGCTCGACACATCGTCAATGTCTCTCGAGTTAAACCCTATATTGAACCCTTACTGGGCCAACCGGTTGTCCGCCCCGGACCGGTGCTTGTCAATGACGAAGGCACCGAGGTGTTTGAAGTCGATTACATTGTCGATTCTCGCCCTATTGGTCGCGGCTTCCAATACCTGGTGCATTGGAAAGGTTATGATGAAAGCGACAGAACTTGAGAACCTGCCTCCAGTTTGAAGAAGGCCCAATTGGCTATAAATGACTTCCACCACCGTAAACCCTCGGCTCCTAGACGTTTGAAAATGAATCGTGCCCTGTTTGATATTCTTTTCTCTACTCCTCTCTGGAATCTCAAGCCTAGTAGGGGGGTAATGTTACGAACCTCTTCATTTTCCACTTTTCGAAGTCACGTGACCTGCTTAGTCAGCATCACGTGATCACTTTATACTTCACCTTTCGTTGCTCACTTTTTTTACTTTTCCAAGTCATGTGACCAGCACAGCCATAGGTCACATGACTTATCCTGGTAGCACCTGTTAGACACTTACCATATTAGTTAGCATAGCTTATCCCGACCAGCCCTAAGCTGGTCTATGCACACATGTCAGTAGTATAAATACTTGAATGCAGCAACTGAACAAGCCAGTCTTGTTCTGGTTGGATTCCCTCCATCCTATACATTCCCCTCCCTTGTCTTTGTGCTTACTTGAGGTGCCATAGTCCTTGTTGGATCTAGGTTGCCTTCAATTATGGATAAATTAGTAGCTTGGGACTTTCTCAACTGAATCATTAATGAGAAAAACATCACCCAATTCCCAATTCTCTTGAGATGGCTTATATACAACCATGGTCCAAAAACAACAACATTGAGATGACAAGTTCATTTACACTTATCCCTCTGGTGGCAGCCGATGATCCATGGATTCCTACTCCTGCCACAGCCTCCATGAACCTGCCTCTTCATGGAAAAAACACCTGGTGCATGAAAGCACTAGTGTATTCCCGAGCGGGCAATGATGTTGATGGGCCTATCAAGGCAGAGACTACATCTGATATTGGTGATGTGGTTGCTAAACCCAACAATGATGCAGAATCGCTCACGGCAGAGGAGATTGAGTGCCTTGCTGTTATCTGAGCATTGCTGAGACAGGCAGGCTGAAACAGATGTTGCAGGTGGAGAAGAAATGACTCTGATGAAGACCCCAAATCATCAGATTCAGAGTTCCATGATCCCACATATACCCCCTCAACTGTTTCTTCACTTACCTCCAGCACCTCCTCACTCCTTCCCAATCCTCCTGCCTCTATAGAAATCCAATATGCCTGGCTCCTCAATGCTATCGCCACTATATTGGCGACTTCCTTTGGAATGACCACACAACACAATAAACACCAATTCTGCTCATCTTTTGCAACTCTTCCAATCCCCGACAATGGTTTCAATAGGAAACCATTCAAGCGGTCATGCCTGACACAGCCACAATCAGCCACAATCAGCCACAAGTGTGGGAAAAGTAATCACAATGAAAAATGACAATCAGCCACAATCAGCCACAAGTGTGGGAAAAGTAATCACAATGAAAAATGTGTGTAGAGCAACCACAAAGGTCTGGAACCTCAAAGAAAAAAATTTGATAGGGTTATCGACTATGGGGAATCCAATGGTGATGGTTAGAAGTAGTGCAGAGCACTATAAAGTCTACAATGAAGTAAAAAGAATGAAAAGAGTGCAAATTTACCAAAAGTAATAAGTTACTGGCAAATCCCTTGGCTTCTCCCCCAACCTTATACCTTTGCTGACAAGCTCTCCAAAGCCACTGAGAAGATCCACAAGAACTGCCAGGATGCAGCTCTTACATTCCTCAGTGAGTTGCAAAATGAGTTTCAAGTACTCCAATGCCAGGTTCTACAAGAACTCCATTTTCACCAGCACTCCTGGTGTACCAAAGATTTCTAAACTCTTTCTATTGATCAAGTTTAATGATATCCTCTGTCTGGTTCACATGGAAGATTCTTCCTTGATGAGGATGATATCCTTGAGTTCCACCGTAGACCCCCTACTGTGACTGCCGATGATGGAGATGTATTAGGTACAATACTCAATAGCAGTTTGTAATAAAGACAACCTCAAGTTGATCTCTGTCCCACCCACCACAGCAATACAGCAGTCGGAATTGTGATCTCAGGGAAACATCAAGAAATGATGTAGAGGTTTGATATAAATTTCTGGTGTAACAAAGTGAGCATCAGATGGTAGCCCCAGGCTGCCCCTAAATAAACTTCACTACTGTCGGGGCATCAATATCATGTGATCGCACACAATGCAATGATCAATGAACTTGATATTTGTTGTTACACTTGCAAACACTCATATCTCTACCAGATCTTATCTGATCTGCGTAATTACTAGCTCAGATTAACAGCAGATTTCATACTACCTCTGTCACAGCCACCACTAAATGCAAAAGTCATGCATGCACCAGGCTCACAAAACCGGTTTCTTGGCAAACTGGTGTGCAACCGTTACAGACTGGTTACTATTGGTTGTGGTCTGGTCTGGCATAATTTGGAATCTATTTTTCACTGGTCTGGTCCGGTTGCCTGCTGGAAATTAAAAAAAAACCAGACCGGACTGGACTTTAAATCACTATGCAAGAGTGCCATATGGTTATCAGTCATGATGGTGATGTTAGTTTTATCCGAGGAAAGGATAACCTTGAGTAGTGTCAAATCTACCAGTATTTGGACCTGGAATCATTGCATTTAATGACTCGTAGAAACAATATGAGCAAATACCTGCAAAAACAGTCTTGATCTGAAAAAAGTTAGTGTGGCATCCGTTAATTGACTGGGCGATTGACCCAGATGCCGCTTTTTAGGCTCTGACGACACAACTACAAACTTGACCTTGAGCATGCAATACCCGCTCCTTGTCTCCTGCCATGTTGTCAAGTATTCCACCCGGGCCTTGCAGCATCATCTTCGTTGTTTTTTCAATCATCTCTCACCCTCCAGTCCTTTGCACACATTTTTTCGCTGCCTATCTCACTTAATTATCAATGGCTGGTCGCAGATGCAAACAGATGACAGCAGCCCTGGCACCCTCCCTGGGTCCTGGCCCAGTTTCTACTCCCATGGCTTCCCCCTCTTGCCCCATTACATCATGGCTCTTCACCCCCTGATGTTGGTATGCATCCCTCTCACTCTTACTCCCATTCCCACTCCCCACTTCCCCCTGACGTGGCTGATGTTCCTGATCCCCCGACCAGTGTCGCTCATTTTGGGGAGATGACTAGCACTGTCCCGCACACCCCACATTTCTTGCTCCAGCCCCCTTCAGACGAGCTGTCTCACGTGGTTCCCCTGACACTCTCGGGCAGGGGCCAGTTGATCTGTACTCATTCAATGGCCTCCTCTGATGGCTTCTCCATTGACAAAGACATGGATGACCTCGCCCACTGGTCAGATGACTTCTTCTTCTTCTGCTATCCACGCGCTCAACTTCTTGACAGCTCTTTTTCCTTTAGCTACGACGAATCTCTTCTCCACTCTGTCACTGACACTCTTGGTTGGCCCTAGTCCCCTAAGTGCCTTCCTTTCAACTCCTCTGTTCCTTACCTTGGCTTTTTTTCTTGGGACCTGTCAAATAAAATGGTCTATATTCCAGACAAGAAAAAAGCCAAATATCAGCTTCTGGGTACCTGGCACCTCAGTCTCACTGAAGGAGTGTCAATTGATTGTTGGGTGCCTTCAACATTGCACACTCATCCTTTCGGAGGGATGCTCTCACCTCCCCTCTTTGTTCTGCCTCTCCTCCTCATTCAGAGACCCCTCAAAGCCCTTCATTCATGTTACAAACCTCTTCATTTTCCACTCCTCAAAGTCATGTGACTGCTTACATAAGCATTATCTTTCGTTCTTCACTTTTCACTTTTCCAAGTCACGTGACCTGCACAGCCATCAGTCACATGACTTATCTTGGTAGCACCCATTAGACACTTACCATATTAGTTAGCACTGCTTATCCAGACCGACCCTAAGCTGGTCTGTGTGCACATGTCCATAGTATAAATACTTGAATGCAGCAACCGAACAAGCCAGTCTTGTTCTGGTTGAATTCCCTCTAACCTATACTTATCCCCTTCATTCCTCTTGTCTCTTGCTGAGGTGCCATAGTCCTTATTGGGTTATAGGTTGCCTTCAATTTGCCACTGCATTTTCCAATCCGCTTTAACAGACATCTTCTAGTGGCGTGAGCGCCTTAGTGTGGAATGATGCAGCTGCTCAATCTCCATCCCTTCCGACCCTCTCCCAATTTCCAGAAGTAGTACTAGTGTATAGTAGTAATGTAAGGTAACACTAGTACAATGTGCCCATGTGCAGGAATCTCATCTTTGATCTCCTGGCAAATAAAATTTACCAGCCTATCCGGAAAAAAACCATGTACCCGACTTGATTGTGGAGGGTTTTTGAACCTGAGCCTGAGACACCTCGTTGAAGCTGTTGGCATTGACTTGACCATCTGGATTGATGCTGAATTGGTCTTCCTCACTGTCAAACATGGTAACCAGAAAAAGAAATCGTGAGTTTGATTCTGAACCAGTTAGAGGAATAGTATCATGGGCATGCTGCAACTGGTCATATAGCTGGAAGCAAGAATTCTCCAATGTCTGTTGCTTGAACATCAATTCAAGGTGAACTTTGACTCAGATGTATACTTATGTTTGCCATTACTATCAAGGTACCAATATGTACACTTGTTGCAGAAGTGTGTCGTCACCTCAGGCTGACCTGAAATTTGCATACATTGATTCCAGGCTTGTACAAGATCATTGAAGCAATCTTTGTGTTCACCCATGTGCTTAACAACAAGATATTTTTCATGCTCTACAGCATTCTCAAGTAGGCAAAAGAGGAGAAATCCTGACCAAGAAATGGTCCAATGAGATATTGAAACAGAATAGCCAGCCGAGTGGAGGCTTATTGAATTAGGACATAAAAGTATTGTAAAACTAGGTATAGGCAGTTGCTGACAAGCTATTATACAAACATTAAAGTACAAACAGCATCAAGTGGGAAAAATATATCTTTGGTCCATCAGAGCCAACCATATCTCAATTACTGGTCATTCCACAAATTGATGCTCACCCACTTGAATGATATCCGGGACTCTGCTGAGTACATTCACCTTTGAAAACCTTGAATTTATAGTGGTAATTGGTCTTGCATGCTACATAGTTGTCAGTTGTGTTGTACTATGTAGATTCTGTAGCCTGTGTAGACTTGTAGAGAGTATTCTAAGTCTGTAAACTCTACTGGCTGTACAGACTGTATAGAGTTGTATAGAGTGTCAAAGTCTGTAAACTCTATAGTTCAAAAAGGTCAGTTTGCTGATGTTTTCTGATGCAGCTGTTGGTAGATATGTTCCATCCTGGGTCTCAGTTATGGGACCTTGAGTGCCATGATATTTCCTGGTGATTGTCATACTCCCCAGTGGGGCCTTGCATCCAAATTGGGAGGGAGTACAGACTTGGAGCTCTTCTTCTTTCTCTTCTTTTGTGTTTTCTCTGTCCAGTCAGTGAATCAGATGGGGAATTATAGGGAGGTAGGATGGGTTCCAAGATTGTGTTGCCAAGCTATAAAGTGGCTTATTAGTATTCTGCATTATAGTAGCATGCCTGGCTTGGCATCTTGCGCCTGAGTGGTGTTCTGATAGTCGAGAGGCTAGGCCAAAATGGTTGTGATTGAGCTCGCACTCCTAGTGATCATCGCTGCTGGTTACCATGACGCCCACTTTATCCTCCGCTCTGACAATCAAGGTGTCATTGGTGCTCTCTCCGCTGGTCTTTCTCGCAATTCTCAACAAAATGCTGTCTTACATTGCATCATTTCATCGTTTCTTGAGCACCCACAACTGGACCAGACCAGGACCGGAAAAAGACCAGAAATAGTGAACCAGTTCTGACCGGTTTTTTGTGGTCCTGGTCCTGGTCTTTTTATTTCAGAAATTAAAAAAACCGCTATAAAACCGGTCTGGACTGGTCTTTTAAAAAACCATAACAGTGCCCCTGAGGGCCATGTATGCCCCCACATCCAAATATTTGCACTATTTTCGGAATTTATTTGGGATTTGTAGCAATTTATCTATCTTCACTTGACATGTAACTCGGAAATAGGCATATCTTGATCGTTTGTGCACCAAATTACATAACTCATGGCTCAAATTAACACCATGTGACACCACTACATCTGGTACAGCCACCGCTAAGATCATCGATCACACAGAAGCAAGCTATAGACTGGTTCAACTTAGTGGATACTTTGAATACAGTACTACATATTAAAATGGTCATATCTCCACGAGATCTGGACCAATTTACATAATAAAAATATCAGTAGAAAGCTGGGATTTGTTCTTCCAGACCGGTTATATGAGGACCAGTTTAAATTGGTCCTAGGACCGACAAAAAGACCACAAAGACCATTTTCGTTGGTTTTTTTTGCAGTCCTGGTCCGTTTTTTTCCATATTAGGAAATTCCCATGACCACCTCAACCTCGCAATCTAGTTACCTAATTAGCTTGTCACAATAATTAATAATGACAAGCTAATTAGGCTCGATAGCTCTTTTCCCACTCCCTACCAATATCCCTACGAAAAGCGACCAGTATTTCCCAAAACAACAAAGGGCACGTGAACCCGGTAAAGGCCACCAACGTCGCCGGCCTGGGCGCTGGCTGTGCTCTCCCGGCAAAGCCCGAGAAGCGGCATCCCGCCACCTCCCGTCACCCGCCACCCTGCGCTCACTGCCCGCCCACGGTGAGCGCGATAGTTGAGCGCGCCCTAGTCAATTCTCGTTCGTTTTTGTTCGTTTTTTCACACAGTGTAATCCCGATGTAGGTATAAGCTATCCGGCTACGTTATCAGGGCGCCTTTAGTCACTTTGTAGTGCGCTCATTGCCCGACACGACAACGGCCAATGATCAACAAAGTCACGTCACTCACGTGTATGTAAAAAAAAATTAAAGTACCGCCGTGTAACCGTAGACAAGGTACACAGGTACAGAATTCAAACACCGCTGACGTTACGTGTAAGTGAGTGACGTGGCCAAAGTTCAACATGTCACGTGCGTGCAGTTCAAGCACCGCAGCGTTCAACATGTACAATTCCCACACTCTTTCTACCTGCTCGTCGTCGTCCTGCCCCCGTCTCCGCCTGCTCCCGTCGTCCCGCTCCTGTCTCCACCCGCCCCTGTCATCCCCGACGTTTGTCGCGGGTTCCCTCGAGTCCTCACCCATCGCCCGTTGTTGCTACCGCTTCCTTTATCCACGAACAAATGCCGTGGGTTCCTGCAAGGCCTCCCCCACTGTTTGTGATCGCTTCCTTTCATCCCCACCCCCGTCTACAACGCCTCCGTCGTCCTCAATGATTGTCGTCTCTTACGCCAGCTGCTCTTGTTCTCAACATGGTGAAGTCACGGTTACACGTTGACTTGCCTCATGGTTACCACGCCCTGCCACGGGTAATATAAAGTGGTGACTACGGACTCCCAACCCCCATCCCTTCTTTTCCACCCACCTCTACCATCATGCCTCACGGGCGTGGGGTGTCTCGTAAGGTGAACGTGCGCACCGGGTCAGGTGTACCAGGTGTTCCGGATACTCGTCGTTTACTAGCACCGGTGGCCCTCCTCAAAGCACGGCAAGAGCTGGAGGAACGTTACCGACTCAATACTGCAGGTTAGTATTGTCTCCACGTTTTTTATCTGCCTCTAAAGTTGTTATAGGTCTCGGTCCAGCGTCTCGTCAGTCGCTTGCAAGTTGCGGCTATGAGAAATGAAGAGTACATCCAGGAAGGACCGGAATTCCAACAGGTCGATGACGAGCGAGATTGGGAGTTCGAGACGTTGCCAGATTCAACTCAAGAAAGTGATTCGTTCATGTCAGCGATTCAAGATGTCGTGAGCAAGCCGTACATGTCATTCTTTCAATTTTCTGGCAGTGAATAATGTTTTTTCAAGGTGGCGCGCCAAGTCGTGGACGTCTTTTCGCTGCAGACCGAGGCCCATATACCTCACTCGGCAGATTGTCCCAGTCCAATGCTCGCTGTTGTTGCAAGTGGCTTCGTTCCCTGCTCCCCTTCTTCCCCGACATTTGCCATCTCTACGTGCACGTTGGAACTTTACTATTGTATTCGCTTGCGCAAGCCTTCGTTCAGTGTGGAGGCCTTCGCGAAGGTAACATGTGATCTCTATAACGTAAGTGTGTGCCTGTTACATAACTGCCAAGTGTTGATGATTACATAGCGTCCGTATCGCCGCCGCTACCGTCAACAATTATCTAATGCCCTTGACGCGTATCTCATGATCCAAAGTAATGTTCGTGGGAAGGTTGAAGAAAAACTTGGGCGCGGATCCGATGATTGGCGTGTGTTGAATGCATGTCCAGCGTGTACCTACGAGGTACGTTACTTTTACTATGACCATGACTCCATATCCTCATTGCAGAGAAGCTCGAGGATGAACCGGACATGCGGTATCGCCGCATGATTGCTATTGACGGGAACAATTCCTTGTCTCGCATGGCACCCCTCGGCAAGCGTGAGGTTTGTGACACACGCAAGTTTACGAGCGATTACTTTCTTGACCCTCAATATGTCAACGTGTTTGCGGGTATTGCCAAATCCCACGATACATCATCCTCTGATGCTACGTCCACCGATGCTATGTCCACCGATGCACATCTCCCCCCTGGTTGCACTGACAACATGAAAGCTGCGGCGGATGATGCTGAGAAGAAAAGTTGGGGGATCTTTGATGAAACTGGGATTTTTGCAGCTGCGTGCCGTCATGGAATGATTCTGTGGATTGCGGATATGGTCCGTAGTGGTGAATTGTATGTATAATGTTGATTGTACTTAACATCTTTACCTATTTTGTTGATTCCAGATTCAAATACCCGCTTGCTATTGTTGACCGTGCTCTTGATACCCTCGGTCCACGCATTCTCATTGGTTACGACATCGGTTGCAAGCTGGCTGTGACCGTGGCAAATTCGCCAATGGCGGACAAGTTCCGAGAATCTGGTAGCAGGCTGTGCGTCGATGCTTTCCATGGGTACACGCACAATTACGCTTGCCAAGATAAGAACCACGTGACCGTGATCGAAGGAACAGGGCTCGAGGATCTCTCTACTATGGAGCGTATCTTCAGTGCATCCAACCAAGTGGCACCTGTTATACGCTACGCCACTGCTTACAATCGTCGCCTCTTTATCGAGATGTTTTTCCGGCAATGGGATGAAGACAAGTACCTCAATCTCGGCAAGATGCTATGTGACAACTATAAACAAGCACGGCGGATACTTTCGGAAGACGTTACCACCCTCGAGGAAGCCAAACATTCACTCGGAATCATGGATGACAATATCAGATCATGGCATCAAGACCAATCGTCATATATTACAACGGGAATCATGGATGACAATATCAGATCATGGCATCAAGACCAATCGTCATATATTACAACGCTCGGTCAAGAGAGGGAATGGGATGTGCATGCGGTTGCGTATGTCGAGATTCTGCAGAAGCTTCGGGAAGCATGGTAAGTTTTATTGTGGCGTTAATCAATTCTGGAACTCATTGGTTGTGATGACAGCGCTCAGAAAGAAGCCGTGTCGTTATCGTTCCTGAACACAGTGCCTCAGAACTATCGCTTTGTCCCTCTGTCCGACGCCCCCCTCCCTGGATCCGACTATGCTACTCAGCTCTCACAAACCCGTAGGCTCGAGACCGCGCGTAGGCAAGCAAGCGATCGGGTCAATATTCTTTTCGCAGAAGCCTATGCCATGGAACTCAAGATGGGCATTGCCAGACGATGGGAACCGGCTGACGCAGAGTACATGGAGACTGTCAAATATGTGCAAAATAGAAATTACCACCGTGCACTCGACAATTTACAGCGCCTCGTCGTTCTTCGGCTCATGGAGTTACACAAACTAAACCTCGGGCAGGCTGGTACGTATGATTTTATTGTCGTACAACTTTATTTAAATTCTTAACATCCATGCAGGCTATCGCATGCGTACACACATTGCCAAATTGTTACAGGCGCGTTGTAAATCAATTCAGAATGCGCTTAAAACATACAATGCTGCAGCTGCGGCTCTCAATCCACCTGCCGCTGTTTTGGAGTGGTCGCGAGTGTCGCACTATAGTTTTCTCGAGGAGTTCCCGCTGTTGAAGGAAACTCGCCAGGACATTCGTGCAAGTCCATGGGCGCAACCTGCTATCCGTGAAGCGATGCGTCTGGCCCGCCGCATTGATCGCGCAAAAGAGGAGATCGAACGGTGTCACATTGAGCTTCGCCGAGTTCATACGTCGATCGTTGATGAGGGAATATTCCTACGTAAAGTCATGCAACAACTCAAGATCGGTGGTGACGAGCTGCAGGGAGCAGTAGAAGTGTTCGTGGCACGACGTCTCCGCATAAACAATCAGGTATTAGGGCATATCCACTCAGCATTCATGATGGACGATTTCACGGGTAATAAGGTGGTCGGAAAGAGGAAAGGTAGAGTCTCTGCTGCGGACTCGGATGCCAGTGGACCAGAGGTACCACCAGACAGTCAGAACGTGGATGGGAATCAAGATGATGAATGGCACGATGACTCTGATATAGATGATGATGATGTCGGAGAGACAGTGGGCGATGTGATTGATTTTATTTCAAATCTTTAAATGCATGTCGTGTCGTAGACATAGCACAGTTTGCAATTGGGTTATGTTCGTGTTGCATTCACTGAGCGCACATGCGAAACGAGCTCGAAATCATAGCGGTAAACCATTTCGAATGATTTGAACCGGTGGGCGATGTGATTGACTGTATTTCAAATCTTTAAATGCATGTCGTGTCGTAGACATAGCACACTTTGCAATTGGGTTATGTTCGAGTTGCATTCACTGAGCGCACATGTGAAACGAGCTCAAAATCATAGCGGTAAACCATTTCGAATGATTTGAACAAGGTATCGCTTGCCAATCATTGATTGCCCATCAGTGAGTCACACTGAATTTGATTGCTGCAATGCGTGTTCAGCGTGACTGCACATTTGACGATCCGAACAAGCTGAGACTTCTCTCACCCATGTCCACCATGTCTGCAACCCAACTTTTCTATGTGGCCCTCGGAGGTCCACAGCCTGGAATATTGAAAGCAAGGTATAATAATTTATACCATGTTACGAGCTTCCACCAACGCTGACAACACTTCAGACCATTCATTGCAGGAGGTAAACGAGCCCCTGCGTTTCCTCTTGTAATTGCTTGCCCTAGCAAACAGGATGCGCATGAAGTCATGAAATTACAGCCCCTCGTTGCCAGTCTATCTCAAGATTCAACACGAGAGGATGCTGCTCGGATCGTTGCCGGTTCAGATGTCTGCCGCTCGCTCTTCCCTCAACAACACTTCTATTCTGTTGTCATTGGCATGGAACCAGGTATCTACTTCACATGGTACATCTACACTGCTCATATGACCAGTAATTATTAACGCGTCTTCGCTCCAGGCCGGATACGCTCAAACAAGTCAATGGGCTGGTCATCCGCCACTTCATCAAAACCGCGACGTTTTCCAATGCTCTTACATACCAGATAACTCGAGGCGCCCTCAAAACTGTGCCGCCAATGGTCCAGCCTCAGACTCTCGGTCTGGAGCACTTATCATTGGAGACCAAGGGATCGCCCTCGCCTGAAGTCACTCCACAGTTTCGGAACATCACACGTATGTATTGTCATTCTCTCTTTTGTTCTAGGATATCAACCTCGAGTGTTCAGTTCGTTCACCAGCTTCTGCCGTTCGCTCTCCGACTCCCGCTGCATCCCATTCCACCACACAGTCCCCCGGGTCCCCTCTGTCTTCAAGTAACCGTTCGTTGTCGTCGGTTGCTCCCCTGCCCGGTGTTCGCTCCCTACCCGATGACCCTGTGCCGCATGTTTATCAATATAGCCGAACGCTTTCCGGTATAGTTGGCGCTTCCCTGAATGGTGATATTGGACCAACAGCTGATTTCCCCCCTTCCGGAGTCCTTGGTATCTACGCCGAGCGCTATCTCAGCGCACACGGCTATCGGGCAATTGCCTGGTGGCAAGTTTACCTCGCAGCCATGGAGTCTGACTCCGTCCAACCATTCAAGGACCATGTCTGCTCGAAAGGTATGGCTGAAACGGAGGCGGAGTTCCTTTACGAGTTAATCAGGTGGAATGATGGTGACATCGGAAGTCAAAGGCGAGGTCACTAATCCTCACTCGTACAATTTACATTGTATTTACCAGCCGACCCTTTTTTCCTTCTCATATTTATTCCGTCGCCAATGTACTATTTTTTCTATCCTCCAGAATGCCGTTCCAGAGCGCCACTGCAGCCCGCTACCTCAAGGTAACCAAGCCGAGCCAGCGTACGCCATGGAGGACACGTCGCAATCGCACTGCTACCTTGAAGACCGCCACTCAGAAGGAAGCAGATTCGAGGCACCAAATGGAACGGAAGAAGAATTATAGCCAGGCATTGTCGGATGCTCAGCACGTAATTATACTAGCATTTCTAGATGTCGTGCGTAACTACAAAACCTCGCTGCTCGTGTTGAAGAATGAGACGAGCTCGCACTCTCATTCTTCAGAAGCTTTGTAAGTGGTTCTTTGTCACGTGAGAAGTTGTATTTCAAATGTGACAAATATAGGTGAGGCAGCGCAGGCATCTGTAGCGAAGATGTTCTACACTAATTTTGAGTCTCACATTACGGCAAAATACGGTGTTGTTGTCGAAGGGTGGCCATTAGCTAAGTTTTGCAGCCCCTTTGATGTCCACTCCGCGACCAAGATTCACGTTCTTCACAATGCCTGGAAGAACGGTGTGGCACACTTCCGCAGACTGACCCAGGCGGAGTGGGAAGTTTGGGACCAGGAATTTATGCAGGCGTCCTCGCAGACACCAAACACTGCTGCGACCGGCACTAGTACAAGTCCTTCGACTGGCGGTGCTGGCAACACCACAAACTCTATCGACCCTGCAGGTAACTCTAATATGCCACTCGGAGAAATCAACGGCACTGGTGTGGCAGCCAATCAGACGGCAGGAAAGCGGGGCCGAGATAACTTTATCATCACAACGGTATCGTCAGAAGGTGGACTTGACGTGCCTGTGAAGAAAAGACCACGAAAGATACGAAAAGATAGCGGTATTCCAAGGCGACGAGTAGAGACTTCAACTACATAGCATACACAGCAAATTGCCTGGAATCATGTTAATGTGTTCATGTCATGATTCATATTGGTGCAAATGTAGACGCCAGTCCTCGACTCATATAATTGCATGGTTGAATTTATCTTATTCGCACCACGCGCCATCTTACACTATTCAAGAACAAGACATCAAAATCACAGTATTTGGGACGACATGGGTGCAATGTCAACGAGCCTGGAACCTACAGCAAAAGTCAGGGACGGTAGGATAAGCAAAAATAACGATCAAAGGCAGCGAGTGCCAAGGCCTTGAGATGTCCTCCGCCAGTTGTTGGAGGCAACAGGAAATGAGACAACAACAGGAGTTCGGTCAGACCTAGAGCAAGCCTATGACAGGCATTAGCAATGGGGAGATCGAGATGATAGCCTTATATTACCGGATGCATGATAACTATGAGGCGAGTTGGCAAGAAGTAGGGACGAGAACGTGAGGCTGAGTGAGCTGGCGAAAAAAAATTGGGGCCCACGACAATCTTTGCGGCCCTTGAGGGCGACGAGGGGTCAGTCGGTGAGGTCTTAAAGGGACCTACAGCAGGCTTTAGGGATGGTGAAGCGGTGAAACGGGCCCGGGAAGGGAAGTTGAATACACGGCAGTGAGTGATGCCTTGAGGGGACCCAATTGTCGTGGACGAACGAGGTGGTGGAGATAAGGAAGGACTTGAGGGAACCCGTAGCAAGTGTTGTGGGCAACGGAGGCGTTGTAGACGGGGGTGGGGATGAAAGGAAGCGATCACAAACAGTGGGGGAGGCCTTGCAGGAACCCACGGCATTTGTTCATGGATAAAGGAAGCGGTAGCAACAACGGGCGATGGGCGAGGACTCGAGGGAACCCGCGACAAACGTCGGGGACGACGGGGGCGGGTGGAGACGGGAGCGGGACGATGGGAGCAGGCGGAGACGGGGGCGGGACAACGACGAGCAGGAAAAAAGAGTGTGGGAATTATACATGTTGAACACTGCGGTGCTTGAACTGCACGCACGTGACATGTTGAACTTCGGCCACGTCACTCACTTACACGTAACGTCAGCGGTGTTTGAATTCTGTACCTGTGTACCTTGTCTACGGTTACACTGCGGTACTTTAATTTTTTTTACATACACGTGACTTTGTTGATCATTGGCCGTTGTCGTGTCGGGCAATGAGCGCACCACAAAGTGACTAAAGGCGCCCTGATACTAACGTAGCCGGATAGCTTATAGCTACATCGAGATTACACTGTGTGAAAAAACGAACAAAAACGAATGAGAATTGACTAGGGCGCGCTCAACTATCGCGCTCACCGTGGGCGGGCAGTGAGCGCGGGGTGGCGGGTGACGGGAGGTGGCGGGATGCCGCTTCTCAGGCTTTGCCGGGAGAGCACAGCCAGCGCCCGGGTGACAGGAGGTGACGGGAGGTGGCGGGATGCTGCTTCTCGGGCTTTGCCGGGAGAGCACAGCCAGCGCCCAGGCCGGCGACGTTGGTGGCCTTTACCAGGTTCACGTGCCCCTTGTTGTTTTGGGAAATACTGGTCGCTTTTCGTAGGGATATTGGTAGGGAGTGGGAAAAGAGCTATCGAGCCTAATTAGCTTGTCATTATTAATTATTGTGGCAGGCTAATTAGGTAACTAGATTGCGAGGTTGAGGTGCCCATGACCGGTTGCAGTCTGGTCTTGTCCAAATAAGGCAAAAGACCAGACCGGACCAGACTTTAAAACACTAAGCACAGGCTCTGGTTCTCCATTTCCTAGATTTATTCCGCCAACAACCCCACTGATGGTCCTTCTCGAGGATCATTCCCTGCTGGTGTTCGGAACTTTGCCTTTACAGTTGCACTTTCTCCTGCACTTCGTCCCTTCCTTGTAATTTCCCTGTACCTAGCTCTGTGCCTGTCAGCCATATTCATGTCCCTAGTTAGATTCACAATGTAACCATTTCGCTACTCCCTAACCCACACTACACCCAACACATTCCATGGCCTACCGCCCACTAACGCTGCCCTCGGTCGTATCTTGAGCCGACCTCACCAGGTCCATCAGTTCAATCCTCGCCACTGCCTGGGCCCCTTCAGCACTTGCCCTCTATGGAGACGTGGTGTCCACCACTTCTATGACTGGGCAATGACGACGGCGATCAAGTGTGCGCCTACCATTCTCGAATCTTCACTGTTGGTGTTTTAAACATCTTCAAAGAACACGGCGAAGAAGAAGTCATTTGCCGGCAAGGGGTGACAGAAGTGCCGCTCTTCAATGCAATGCTGGGGTGTTCAATTCAAGTCCTGTGGTTGCCTTCACCTTCCGTCACCAGGAGGAAAGGTGCAATGTGGTAGAACTAGTTTTGAAGAGGGCTACCAGGTGCGTCTGTTGTTTTCGAGAAACTGAGCTTCAATGGAGTAGGGAGTCTTCAATCACAGATTCAATAACTCCTCATCGAATCCATGCACTTCATTACCTTCTAACTTCAGTTGGACACAGAGATCGGTGTTCGCATTCCTGTTGCCATTCGCGTGGAAATCACAGGCATTTGTACTAACTGGCCGGCATGCTACCCTAAGACACAGCAGTACAACTGTCACTTTTGGTGATTTCGCATTCTTTTCATCCTTTTTACTTCACCATAGACTTTCTAGACTATTGGATTCCCCATGGTCGATAACCTTATCAAAGTTTTCTCCTCAAGGTTCTAGACCCTTCTGGTCGCTCTTGTGTTCCATCTTTTTTTCTTCAAGTTGTGATTACTTTTCCCACACTTGTGGCTGAGTGTGGCTGATGTGGCTGCCAGTTGCTTGTCAGTATTTACAGCCTAGTGACTAGACTTAAGCCTCAGAGTCCTCTGTTCTGTTTCCCTTGGTTACTCACAGTAGACTCCAGTAGAGCACAGAACTAACTGAGTCCACTACACCAGGAACGACGGCAAAGACATACTTGTCGCAGCCAAGTCTGATCGCAATGGCCAATGTGCAATGTGCAGAAGTTCAACTCCTGCCAGGTGCCTAGGCATACTCCACTCTGTGGAACATTAACGGTGACCATCCCACTCTGTGAACTGAGTCAGTTTGTCCACCACACACTTTGATGCCCATTGTCCGCAAATGGGGTCCACGCCACGAGGCCGGTAGAAGCGAAATCTATAAAAAGGACCAACATCGTGCACTGATCTTCTTTCCACAAACCACCACCATGGCTCCCACAGTGAAGAAAACAAAGACAGTGGAAGTGGAAAAGCAAAGGGAAAAGAATTGGAATTTGAATTGATGGCAAATGGACTGCTCCATCCTGACCTATTTGATATGGTGAGTTTGTTTGTTGCACAGGAGCTCACGGCGTAATTGAACATTTTCATATAGGTTGTTCAATACATGAACCCAACTGATCTAGTGCAGCTCAGCCTGATGTGCGTTCGAGAAGATCCTGATGGCGAAGAGGTCAAAGTGCCTGTGGAAAGCAGCGCAGGTGAACCCGACGGTCTCCCCGACTGTCCCGCAGGCAAATGCCAGGTGAGTGACCCTATGGCAACACTACAATGTTATTACTAAGATTGTTGTCTAATTTTGATTATTACAGGCAGCTGGTTCGGATCAACAGTGGACCATCGCCTCACATCTCCCATGCCTACCAAAATCACAACCCTAAGAGAATAAGAGAATACAGGAAACTATTGCATGGCATCATGTGGTCGGTTCTGGAAGACTGAGGTGTTACTTGGTAAATCTTACTACAGGACCGTCAGGATGGGGTCAGCTGACGAGGACCTGCAGACCCCACGCTATGAGTCTGGAGGAGGTGCAGGCAGGGTTGGCAGCGATCGAAGATGAATATGAAGGGGAAGCCAGGGAACGCTAAAAAGATGAAAAGTGTGCGAAATCACCAAAAGTAACACTTGCATGGTGTACTAACATGGGGGACAGCATGCTGAGCTGTTATCGATGTGGCTGAAATGCCAGGCATTAGGCGCCATTCTGGTATCGCTGCAGGGGCGGAAGGGGCGGTCGCCACGGTCTTGCATTCAATATGGCCACTGGCTCAGCCTATCTGCAAAGATTGTTTTCTTGCTGTGAATTATTTACAAGCTATTTGAAATAGCCTGCTAGCCATTAAAAGGAAATGAGTGGGTAAAATGCAGCGAGCTAGTCAAATCACCCACCTGTGCATTCCACTCAGCGTCCTGGACATCCATCACTGAGATTTTTCCGGCCGCTAGCACGGTCCAAAGTGACATGGTTCACCCTACTGCCGACCTCATGATGACACAGCGCCACTGTCCAACGTTTGCCCAGTTGGGCACCCACTCCTGGAAATATACCCGAAATTTAGGGGCACTTTGCTTGTTCAAGTGGGCTTCAATAGACTTCGTCCTGTGGATTATAATAACCTTCTTATCCCCATAGGACCCATCGGTTTCAAGCACTACCATGGCACCTTCATGTTTTGGGGAGGACAAGGATGTCCATTGGGTGAGCTATTCTTGTCCCCACCTCTGCAACATGGTCCAACTTTTCAACAGTGTCCATCTCCCACTCCTCCAATGTGACCTTCACAGGCGGCCACACCTTCATCCTCTCTTCCAACGTCCGAAGCCCGCCAATGTATTTTGCAAGATATCTGTCACTGACTTCAGCATGGCTGAAATCAGACCCATGGATTAGAACAAGTGGGTCAACTTGCTGCACACCCACATGAGAAACCACATCATCACCCTCATCCTTTCCATATGCCGCTGGCAGATCCACTCTCCACATCTGACACAGCAGGAATGGTAATGATGCTAGTAGAATTCGGGAACACACTGCTCATATGCTGATGGATGAGAGGGGGAACTCTGTCCCACCCGAAGTCAAATCTGAAATTAGGTGAGGTTTTGGCTTTATTACTACAGATACACCAAGGAGAGGGGGCGGATAATCTCCAGGATCATCAAGCAAAATGCCTAGATGCATAAAGAATGTGTTGAGGCTTCACCCGGAAAACGAATTGTGGGCCCAACGAGCTGTCTTGTATCATCTTATGAAAAGAAAAGCTCATATAATATTGATTTTAATCTCGCTTATCATATAAAACAAAGTGACTGGCTGAAGTTCAGCACCAATGTTCACTGACTAAAAAGAATCTCCATTCTCCGTGCTTCAGCAGTGTCAGGATATATATATTTGGTCAATAAATGTAGTGAGTGTTTGATACTGTCTCACATACGGCATGCAGCAAGTGATATGCGAAATTAACCAAGAATGATAATGAGTGAAGTACAATGAGCTACTGACCTGGAGTCCACTGTGAGTAGTAACCCAGGTTATCGACCATGGGGAATCCAATGGTGATGGTTAAATCTAATAACACAAAGTGAAAACATATGGTGATGATAGGATTCAATCATTTTGTTTTCCTTCCATAGTAATAACAATCAACTTCAAAAGTATGGCAATCACTTGCTCCCCCCACCCTTGTCTTGATATTGCATGCAGGCTGATGTAAACTTTAGTGTTTGAAAGTCCAGTTGCTGGACTGCTGGAAACTGAACTGGATGGAATGCAAGTGATTTCGACTGGACTGCAGTATAATGTTATGTTGGAACTACCTTAGGCCACAGAGAGAGACTCATCTAATGTATTAACAATTGCGGTCATACGAGCCAAGGAGCCATGCATGATGAGATGGTTGGGCAGAAAGTGCTTGGGGTGCTTCGAGAGAATTTGCAATGTAATGTGGCATCGACTGCATCTTGAATGCGTGAATATATGGCAATGGATTAATAATATCCAAAGGAGTGCTTCATCGTGATGTGGGTTCTGATCCAGATTGAATTGAGAACTTACTGCTAGCAATTAATTCCTTTTTCACCATGAACAAACGGCAGCCGAGCCTCTCGAACAAGGTCGCGGTGTATTCTAGAACCGGATTGCTCATCTCCATTGCTCTCTTGAAGATGTCATCTGGTCTCGCTCCATTCCTTAAATCCCGAAACTTGTCCGAACTGTCCTGGTACTGGGGGACGTAGACGAAGTAGAGCACCTGATTGAATTGTATCCTCGGTGTTTGGGAACTTCCTGCACAACCTCTGTCTGTAATGAGGCTGTGTACCCGACTGTAGACTTACGGTAGACAACAAGGCAACAGCTCCACTGAGGTACCATCATTCCCTTGAAATTTTACTCTATCTCCCAGACGGCAATCTTATCCTCTCACAGGCCAGTCAAAGGCAATGACTTGGTCATGGCCGAGCGGACCTCGAAAATCGGTGAGCTTGTAAAATCAAGTCGACCCGATCTGTATCCTTGTATGCCTACCTCAACGATGTGCTGCAACACTATGCCCTGGGCTAGTGAAAGTTGAAGCAGTTCGGCAGAACGCTTCGTTGACCTGTCAGGAGCACAGAACCCCGCCGGGTACTTTTATGGGAGAGTTCCCTGCGACACTGGAACAGCGGCAAACCAGACTGACATCCCTCCTCATGAGAAGGCAGCAGAGGCAGCTGCCTCGCGCCACAAGCAACCCTTGCGACAGACCGGCATTGCCTGGAATGGCATTTTCCATGCAGCCATATCAGCAGCCCTCTCTTATCGCGGCAACTAACTGATCGAACAACAGAGTTTCGATGCCCATTCCAGTTTTATAGTGGTTCCATATCATCAGGTTGAGACACCTCTGGGTTGAGGAGTGCTCTTTGATGGGTCTGGAAGAAGATCCTAGAAACATGATGAGTAAGACCTCTCGGTTCAACCACTTCCTGATAAGCGCAGGCAGCTTGTGGAGGTGGGATAACCACTGAATAGGGAACTGTAGGTTGCACTGGAGTCCACTGTGAGTAACCAAGAATGATATTGAGTGATGTCGAGCGATCAGAAGCGAGGCAAGCGAGTGCATCCATCCAAAGCAGTAATGGTATGCTGACTGATCTTTCGATCATTTTATTCGCTGTTCCCACCTCATTAGCAGAGCCACAGCGCAAGGTTGATAGCACAAATTCCTATTGTTCAAATTTCGGCAAGCCTGACAAAACTATCAACACTCAAATGTTACTTTTGGTGATTTTGCACTCTTTTTCATTCTTTCTACTGTGTATATTCAGAGGCCATAGCGAAAAGATGGGTTGTGGATTGTTGACATAGATAGGTGGGAGAATCGAATACACAGATGTCGAACTCTTCCTCATATTTCACATTGAAGACAATTGATTGGCCAATGAGTTGGTGTTGAGTTAAGGGACTTAGACATGCCCTCCCACTGAGCGACTTTGCTGATATCAGGGTAAAGAACAGAATTCATTACATGCTTTGGTAGTTTCTCTTTGAGTTGGAATTGGTGAGGGGCTGGAGGGGCGAAAGGGAGTCTGGTTTACCTGATATGTATGTGATTGCCCAGTGTGGGCCATGATTATATCGCGCTGTTCTGCGCTGACGGAGGGTTCATTGGCAATTAAATTTGCAGTGCCTCGTCGGATGTCATATGGTCCAACGTCGGCTGCCCTTTCAGTGTTAGTGTATCTCAGCTCCCCAAAAAAATGGAAAGAAGCAGACCAGAGAACCCATTGAGGTGGCTAAACACGCGGAAATAGCGATATGAAAGGGGGTAATGGGGCAGTAAGCGCAGTCAGAACCGTACTCGGAGAAGAGAAAGAAAGATTTTGAATAGGAATGGATGTGGCAGCCACCTTTAAGGAGAGAGACGGTAACTTTGAGGACCACCTTGGGTGGGTTCTGTGGGTCATTGGGAAGACCATGACATTGATATCCTTCAGTGATGATGGCTTGCGGACGTTGATCACGTTGGCATAATGCTTTTCACACTGACTGGTCGAGATCTGGACATGTGTTCCAAGGTTTTCATCCAAATCAACCAAACAATTCTCCTTACTCTCGCCAAACCAAGTCCATGCCATGCGCACCAAAAAATTCAACAAACCCCATGTCCGCACGACGGTGGAAAAGTTTGTGCAGGGTATCACCAATAAAAAGATATGCAAGGTTATGTTGGGGTTTCAGAAACCCTCCCTCAATTCAGCATTCCCTTCCCTTTTGAATGAGATTTCTTTTTCTATTTTTATTTCCTGACTGACATGACTGATTCCTTTAGCAAACTCAATGATGGCCTTATGCTCGGCTGGGCCCAGACCCAGGAGCACATTCCTCTGGGGGGAACTAGGGTACTGGCCGACGTATGGATGGTCCATTCCCGGGGCCTTGGCCACCAGGCTTAGGTCGTCACCTATCCCCACCACGACACTGAAGGTGCTCTCACTTTTGCTGTCAGGCTATCTGGTGAAAAAACTGGGTAGTCATTACCCCCAACAAACCCATCAGGGATAAGTTAGGCAACTTTCTCGCCGATCTCAGTGGCCCTGACGCATCCCTTCTTGATTACCTCGATCAGGTGGACACTGAAACCATCCATCTGAACCCCACTGACCTCCTGTGAGTAAATTATCCCTAATATTCCTTTTTTTAATTCTTTTCTTTACAGAATCATGCCCCCCTGCCAACACCATGTGGTGTACACACCCGTGTCCTCTTTTTATAGGGGGGGCCACTTTTTCAACATTGACATCATGCACCTCATGGAGGTGTCAAGGTTCGTCAACGTTACAAAGGCCTCGTACCTCACAACAACATGCATGCAGGCATGTTGGAGACCCTGTGTAGGATCATCATCTCCCTAACAATTCTTCCTGAGTCACGCTTTAATAACTAACTAACTGTTGCTGATAAACAATTTCAGAGCTCTATAAGCGCTCATTGATAGCGCTTTGCAGTATGGTGGCTTACCATGAGAAATATGTCTCTGAAATTGGCCAACCTCAAAAGTCTAACTCCATAGATATGGCCCAAAAGATCGCTATAGCGATCCTCCAACATTTCAGCCTCACCACCGTCAAAGAGTATCTGTCCTTTATCTCTAAGGGTGAGGTCTTTGAAAGGGGTGAAGAGGTACACCTACATAAATTCATTCATTCACTCGTTCATTCTAAGTAGCTAATGTTCTAATTCTTTTTTGATTGTCTTTTCTTGTAATTAACGAGTCACGCTATGTTTGCTACAGCGCACTAGACTACCACTATGGTTGTGAGTCACGGTTGAATTGAGTGGTTATCTTAGTTAGTAACACTGCTTGGTTTAACCACCTTTTCTTGTAATAGACGAGTCTCCTTATGGTGGGGTAAGTTACTGTTGAGTCATGCTAATACGCTATGGTGAAGTACATCAGAGATTGAGTTGAATGGAGGAACTTTGAAGATTCCATCACGTGACTGCTGAATCAGCTGTGACCGTGACCAACACTGTTCATTTCAGACAACCATTCATCTGTACCACCATGGATATGCTCACGCTTATCTGTTGGGTTAACCTCTCAATGTAGTTACCTAATTAGCTTGTAACAACCAGTATCCCTAGTATGAAAAGTGACTGGAATTTCCCAATCCAGTAAAGGCCACCAATGTCACTGGCAGGTGCTGGCTGTGCTCTCCTGGAAAACCCCAAGAAGCAACATCCCGCCAACCACCCACCACATGTCCATATTTGGACACATAGATACAATATCCCCTCCCTCCCCTCTCCTTTTTTCCTTTACCACTCGTTCCCCTGCCATTAATTATTAGTTTTATGTTTGTGATAGTATTATAGCATACCTTACATGAGTTTCTGACTGCTTGAACCATGATATTAGGCTCTATGTATAAGTAAATATGTAGATATGAGCAGAAAATCCAAAAAGTGATTGCAAAATTTACTGTGTAGGTAACTAGCTTCAGGAAATTTATTCCTAGTCAGTGAATATGTATTAGAATGTTTCCCCAATGATGTTTATCATGGAGAGTGGACCATGTAGCAGTAGATGTAAATAGTCTTCCTACCCCTGATTTACAAAAAGTGGTTCTTACTTTTGATCTGATTGGTAGATTCATTGTAAGAAATTATGGGAGTATACCATATATATATAATATATCTTATCAACAGCACAGAGTCGAGGGAGCTTTACCTGTTATTCAGGACAAGATATGTCCTTCTATCTCTGAGTGACACAAAAGTGGTTCGCAAATTTGATTCTCTAGGTTATTATATTCTGTAAATTGATGGACATATAACTGCAATATATATATCTACATCCTACCAGGGACTCAGACTCAAGGGAACTTTGCCTAGAATGTAGGAGAAGATATGTCTTCCTCCCCCCGAATTGCAAAAAAGTGGCCCATATGTTCAATTTGCCAGGTATATATATTCTAAAACTTGGTTGAAGTATAATTAGTACATTTATCTATATTCTACCTGCAGCTTTAACTTGAGGGAGCTTCTCCTGGATATACAGAAAAATATATAGGATTTACCCCTATAAATTCTGAAGCGACAGGATATTGGTCAGGACACCAGGGAAACTATCTAGGCATTCATATTCCATATAGTATATTGTATCGAAAGGTCCTCTTGAGAAATGAGTGCTCGAGACAAGAAATAAAAATGAAGATGCGTGGGAAACTGACCAAAACATAGGAGACTTGCAAAAAACATACCAGAAACACACCATTATAATAAAAAGAGTATACTAAAAACATAGAAGAGAGTATCCACAGACATTAGAAAGTGTTCTGAGCAGTGTGCCTAGCATTGAAAGATGTCTAAATGTCTAAAAAACAAAATTATTCTGAATGTTCCAAGTATTACACTATTGAATGGCAACAACTCATTTGGGTGTATAGGAGATTTATCCATTTGATTTCGCTTTTTGCATATTCTGATGTCAATTACCACTAGGCACAGTACTCATAACAGCTTCTCATGTCTGTAGATAATCTCTCAAATTATTATATGGTTTGCTATACTCCCTACAGATGGCTACCAAGTGCTAAGATAATATGTTCTGAACTACGGTTTGCTACAGAGTGCTACCATGGTCTTTGGTAGCTCTGGTAGCTTTGGTAGCACATATGGTCACCCATGGTTTGCTACAGCTAGCTGAGTCTATGTAGTGCTATATAGTAAGAGAGAAGACGATGGGTCTACCAGTGCTACCAGTACTATATAGCACGTGGTAGCACTCTTTTTTTTTCTAGATAGGCTTGAATCGGGGGAACCATCATACTTCATCGGTGGGACAGGTTTTAATTTGCCGTATCCTCGACACCATTTTTTACTACGAGACATAGTCTTTCCAGTACCAAGATCCTATCCAACAAAGTCAGTAAAGAGAAAGTGTACAAAGTGTACAAAAAACGAAAAAAAGTGTAGGAATGAGCTAACCAAGTGTACCAAAGTGTACCAAGATCCTATCCAACAAAGTCAGTAAAGAGAAAGTGTACAAAGTGTACAAAAAGCGAAAAAAAGTGTAGGAATGAGCTAACCAAGTGTACCAAAGTGTACCAAGATCCTATCCAACAAAGTCAGTAAAGAGAAAGTGTACAAAGTGTACAAAAAGCGAAAAAAGTGTAGGAATGAGCTTACCAAGTGTACCACAGTCTACCAAGATGCTATCAAGGTAAGTCAATAAGGAGAAAGTGTACCAAGTGTACAAAAAGCGAAAAAAAAAGTGTAGGAATGAGCTTACCAAGTGTACCACAGTCTACCAAGATGCTATTAAGTAAAGTCAATAAGGAGAAAGTGTACAAAGTGTACAAAAAGCGAAAAAAGTGTAGGAATGAGCTTACCAAGTGTACCACAGTCTACCAAGATGCTATCAAGTAAAGTCAGTAAGGAGAAAGTGTACAAAGTGTACAAAAAGCGAAAAAAGTGTAGGAAAAGCTTACCGAGTCCACCTAGATGCTATCAAGCAAAGTCAGTAATGAATTATTAGATCTAACTTGATAAACTTACTAGCATAAGTGACTGAGACGAGTATAAAAGCAGTAATAAAACATAAGTAAGTGTTGTGTGGTGAGTGGTGTGTGGTGAGTGGTGGGTGGTGGGTGGTGGATGATGAAAGTGGGGAAGAAAGAGAGTGTGGGAACAAAATATTCGACGTGAGTTGCTTATATAGTGTGGGGGGTAAAAATAGTTACAAACAAATTTGTCAGCATGTCCGCTTTTTTCAACATCAAGTGTGGGAACTTGGACTTATACTTCAAAACTCTCTAAGTCTTTGCCACATATGTTTGCTACACTTGTGACACTTGTGACTACACTTTTATCCTACACTTTTTCGCTTTTTGTACACTTGCTACACTTTGTCCTACACTTTTTGTACACTCCTGTCCTACACTTTTTTGCTTTTTTGTACACATTACCCTACACTTTTTTACACTTTGTCCTACACTTTTTGTACACTTTTTTTGTACACTTGGTACACTTTGTCATACACTTTTTCGCTTTTTTGTACACATTGCCCTACACTTTTTGTACACTTTGCCCTACACTTTTTGTACACTTTTTTGTACACTTGGTACACTTTGTCATACACTTTTTCGCTTTTTTGTACACTTTGTCCTACACTTTTGGTACACTTTTTGTACACTTTTTCTGTACACTTAGTACACTTTGTCATACACTTTTTCGCTTTTTTTGTACACTTTGCCCTACACTTTTTGTACACTTTTTTTGTACACTGAGTACACTCACAGTGGGACTCCTATACTTTTTCGCTTTTTTGTACACTTTGTCCTACACTTTTGGTACACTTCTAGGTGCGAAAATCTATTTCCAAAAAAGGAAAGTGATTATTTCTGTTTGGTGTCATAACAAAAGTTGTAGCACCTATTTATGTGATCCTAATGGTGCGATAATCTAATCAATCTGATCTAATCTGGATGAGATATGAGGACATGGTCTACGAAACATCGACGAAAAAGTGGCTGTGTCATGACAAAAGCATTTGTACACTTTTTTTTTGTACACTTAGTACACTCTGTCCTACTTTTTTTTTTGCTATTTTGTACACTTTGCGCTACACTTTTGGTACACGTGTTTTGTACACTTAGCACACTCTGTCCTACACTTTTTCACTTTTTTGTACACTTGTTTTGTACACTTAGTACACTTTGTCCCTTGGTACAATTGGTACACTTTGTCCTACACTTTTTCGCTTTTTGTACATTTTTTTTGTACACTTGCTACACTTTGGCCTACACTTTTTTGTACACTTTTTTTGTACAGACATCCGTTAGGTCGCTGCCAGTCAGTGCAGACGACCTTGCCTTTGGGATCAAGGAGTCATCCCTCCGGGATTCGTGTGATGTAGCACTTAATGCCGTTCCAGAGCTGGGGGCTGTTGCACTCCAGGATGCGGTGTGGGTTGCACCCGAGGCACTTGGGGCATATGGACCGGGATTGGGGGGTGAAAGGACCTCTGGCGGGGGATGGGGATTGTGAGGCTCTGTGCCGAGCGGTGGGCTCACCACTGTACGGCTGCTGCTGGCAGGATCGGCTCGGGCAGGAGTACGATGGGGAGGAGCCCTGGTGGTCAAGCATTGCTTTGACCTGAGGAAGGAGGGGGAGAGCTGTAGCACCAGCGGGATCGGCTCTGAGTCGGGCAGGAGTATGATGGGGAGGAGCCCTGGTGGTCAAGCATTGCTTTGACCTGAGGAAGGAGGGGGAGAGCTGTTGCACCAGAGGTGCGACAGGTATGGGGTGGGTCACGCCACCGCAGTGGGTGGGATGGGTATGGGGTCGGTCATGGCACCGCGATGGGTGGGACGAAAGGTGGGATGGGTCACGCCACCGCGATGGGTGGGACAAGAGGGACGTGTCACCAAGGGGGGAGAGGATAGAGCGAGGAGCGAGGATGAGGTAAGGGGTGGGAGAAAATGTGAGCACTTACGGATCTGATTGGGGAAATTTTTTTTTACTAACCTTACGTATGACTTTGGTTTGAGCATTTGCGCTCGTTTCGAAAGTGATGAAGTTCATGAGGTTCTCGTTTATTATGGCAATGTTGAATGCTTTGCCTGAGTTGCTCTTAAGGTTGTCATGCCATTGGAGGGCAATGATGTCGCCGTTAAGGTTTGCCTGCATCAGATGGTTCTTGAGATTCCAGAAGAATTCAGCTAGCGAGTTCACATGTTTGTCCGGCCACGAGGATTGTTTGATGTGGTGGAGGAGGGAGTTCTTTGCTTGTAAGAACTCTCCAAAGGAAAGTTCATGGTCGGGGCGGGCGTTCTTTGATGCTTTGATGGAGGCCACAGGATGGAGAGTATGGCACTACGAGTATCACTTTCTATTCGGCACTCGTATCAATACATTTCTACCCGTATGCTATTTGTTTCTACCCATGTCTCCCATACAATAGTTGAATACAGTGCACCCTTGGGCCTCCGCATTGGTGATGACACCTGCGTGCAAAATCTTCACTGTTGATGTCTTCGAGAGTGTAGTGGTTGTTAGTTGAACCGCGGTCTGAGTCGTTGTCCATCGAATGGTTCTCAACCTGAAGCCAGACAGATGTAGCGATCAGTAAGGAAGATGGTGACAAATGTCGACACTAACCAGGAGATCTGAGGGACTCCCATTCGAGAAAAGTTGTTCTGTTTTGCGTTTCTCTTGGTCGCACGAGTCACCTGGTCTTCTGGTAAATTTCCAGATCAATGCCTTCGAGCTGGGAGAGATGGACGAGGTTGGTACCAACGAGGATGCAAAGTCCACAACATTCCATTTCATGTTTCTCTTGGTCGTGCAAGTGACCTTGGAGCTGGAGCCTGGAGATGAACCCAGAGTTTGTTCATTTCTTCGTGAGCACAGATGCTTAGAGGGACACTCAAAGGACTAGACTGGGTCAGCAAATGGATGATGCAATGCGGAGAGGGCTCACCCAGAATTGGTCCTGACAGGAACTTGAAGGTAATCGCTGGTCTGACCGCTGAGATAGTGTAGTACACTACTGATGTTCTTCATGATTTTCTTGACGGTTGCGTCGGGGATAGCCATGGGTACACTGACGGTGATCATGAGGTTGAGGCAGATGATATTCCACTAGTTCGTAGATATTTGCGAGATGGTGTTGAGAATGTATACATTGTAGAGGTAGTTTGAGAAATATTGGAGGGCGTCGAAGATGGCCATATCTTGCGACACCTGTGGTCACTGGAGAAACTCGAGAGAGCTGGATGCATGCACTTACAGAGCTCATGATATTGATTTAGTGAGAGTGATGACATGCGCAGCTCGGTGAGTATGAGACTAGCGCTCTTGAGCGCATCCAAATGTGAACTGACCGGGAATGAGGTTGAAGAGGAGGGATGACAGCGGTTTGAGCCAGCTTCAGAGCTATGGCTTGAGCATAGCCAGCTGAGGCTGTGCAGGGCTTTTACCCAGCTTAGCTCATGACAGCTTTGCTTAAACTGTCACCGGCTATGGCTCGGAGCCAATTAAAAGCTGGAGCTCTGGCAACACTAATCAGGAGTAGGTGACATCTCAAAAATAGGGTTTCTGAGAGACACAAAATATTGTTGTGCATCCAGACTGATGCGGCCTGAAATGTGTTGTGTGCCAGAGAATTCAGCTTAGTGGAGGTCCTGAAACAAACCAAGCTACTTGGATACCATCGAGAGATGTGTGATTACATCATACATAACAGGCAGCAGTAGAACAATAAGTATACTAGTGAACTGTGACAGTGTGGTGGGGAAGGAAAAAAAAGATGATCAGACTCGAGACTCTAGATTGAAACGATGAAATCAAATCAAGAAACACACAACAGTCAAAAGAAACAAGCACACTGAGTCACTGTCCAACCATAGGACTGCGCAGCGAGTGCAATGACAGTTGATCCACCATGTGAGTCAGTGAGACCCTTTGATTACAAAGACCTATGTGGAAAGCCAGATGGTCTACCTGGTCTACACCCTCCAGCAAGACAGTCTGGACTAGAACATCATCAAGAACACTCTCCCTTGCATCCAGTGCTACATCTACACAAATACAGATGAACCCGCTCCAACAGAAGAGAAGATCCCAAGCATAGACGTCTTCATCTGTCTCAGCGATGCTATGCCCCCCAAGAAAGCCACGCGACTGATACCTCACATTACTCCCCACTGTACCAAGGACCCCACAACCATCAACACAGATCATTGCATTGCGATAATTCAAGCAATCCAAGCATGCTCACTTGAGCTTCAGGTATGTTGATTACTAGCCTTTCCCAAGGTAGATGGTGGAACTTCTGTGGAGTCATACGCTAGTCACATGCATCCGAGTCTGCCATCTTCGTCGCATGCCCAACATCTCAGCTACTGCCCTCAACATGGTTCTGTTTCGGTATCGTCAAGAAGGCTGGCAAAATTCTCCCGACAGAAAATGTACTCATTGTCAGGAAGATGGCGGGATTTACTGCTGCGAAGACTGCTTTTCCATGGAGTTTCATTGCGTCAAGTGTCTGCTCGGGCTACACGTGGCGTTGCCATTGCATCACATCAAGGTGCATCTATTGTTGTTGACACTCAAGTGTAAATTGATCCATCGAAATAGCAATGGAATGGTGAATTCTTCACGCGGATCTCACTAAAATCACTCGGACTCTGTATCAGTTAGGCCATTCAACACAGCAATCTTGTGTTCGCCCAGTCCCAGTTTCTTCGGATGAGGACTTCCTTATTATCGATTCCAACGGGATCCATGAAGTGACGCTTGACTTCTGTGGCTGCGAGACCACCCAATCATGTACAAAGCAGCTACTCTGTGCACGATTATATCCAGCAACTATCCGTGACCCTCACACAGCAGCTACGTTCCGAGTTCTCCACCAGTTCCAGCTGCTCTCATTTGAATCTAAAGTATCCATGTATGAGTTTTATTCTTGTCTTGCACGACTTACAGATAACATGGGGGTCGAGAAGCTGCATGTAAGTATCCAGTCTTGCAAGACAATATCTATCCTAATCTAGTCTGGTAGGACCGATATGAGGGATTCTTGTGAATGGTTTGTGAGTGGCGGAACCTCAAGAACCTCAAGCAGAGTGGACGGGGGCATGATCCTGCAGGACTAGAAGCGACTGCCCAAGGACAATGTTCCTTTGTCCAGCGTGTCCCCAACCTGGAAAGAATATTTCCATCGACATCCTCAAGACCCCATCAGAACAAAGGTAGGCTTCCCATTCATGTATATTGCCAATAATAATACTTTTTACAGCTGGTTGCATATGCTGTTTGTAGCAATTGATGCAAACTTCCATCTAAAGCGCCGAAATACATCCAGTGATACGGTTGATCCAAGCTTGAATGCTGGATCAGCATATTTTGTCAAGGAGAATGCATTCAAGACATACCTTCTACTCCATGCGAACGACTCACAGGAGGTGGGTCGGTGACTATTCATTGTTCTGTGGCTGATTTGGATGTACTACTAGAAAAGCGCATGCTCGGGACATACTGCTGTGAACCTTGCCAACTCGAAGAAGTCACACGGACTTGCCACAACTGGAGTAGGGACGATCGATTGTGCACGTCATAATATGAAACTCCCCACCTCCATCGGAGATTTGCAAAAGGGTGAAAGGTAAGTTTTTTCTTCTACTCGGGGTTTTAAACCTTGATCGTATCCTAGATATGTAAACATGGACTATCTGTTCTTCTCAGCCACCCAAAAGTTTCCCTTTATCGCGCACATTTTTGCATCATATGATATAGCATGTCAATGGAACAAAAAAATCTGGCAACGGATGGACAAGCTACCCTCCGGTCTGCAGCTTGACTGCGGCGAGACCACCCGAGTATCCTTTGGTGTACCGAAGTTTCATCTACTCGCTCACAAAGAAGCATGTCAACTAGATTACTCATTCAACTTTATGCCACGAGTTGGACGTACAGATGGAGAAGCGTCTGAAAGGGGATAGGCAAATATCAACCTCGTGGCCTCAAGTACCAAGGAAATGGGACCAGGCTCCCGGCGGGACACAATAGACGACTTCTTTGGTGACTGGAATTGGAAGAAGGTTACGGGTTTGGGTGTGTGCTGTTAAGTACTGCATTAGTGCCAAATTCATAACTAACAAGCAATGTCATGCAAGATAATGCATTACTTTCCAAATTGAAGGAAGCACTGGTTGTGCAAGCATGGGATCAAAATGCTGCATTACACGAACTGGAGGATTCTTTGCCACCCGAAAAGGTATCCCAATGGACCAGCGAGGTAGAGGCATGGGAGGCGAATCAAGGTATAGCTCCAAATCCATACCGCCACAAACATGAAGAAGGTAAAGTATTGTTTAATATTTCCTTATCCACACTCTGAGATCATGTAGTGGTCACGCAGTCTAAAATCCGCCTCGAACTTGCTAAAGAGGAGGCAAGGCTCATGCAAGAAGGTACCGATATCGCTCTCCACCCTGATGTGTCTCCGAGCGTCTTGGTCAGCACGGGGGTAGATCTTGAGGACCAGCAGTGCGTCCTCATCGTGCTAATAGCACATGTTATTGATGTGTCTTAGATGCCATTTGCGAGCCGAATTGACTTCGCTCCCTTTGGATGCCATAGACCAACAAAGGGCGAGAATGCAGAGTCGGATGAATGTATTGCAGCGCAAAATTGATACCTGGACATCGTTCCAGACACTATACATGCCGTTGGTCGCACAGGAGTGCACCAATGACACCGCTGACAATGAGCAAATGCAAGGACCACAGCCCCACCTCTTTCGCCTCCTCCTGCCTTTCTAGTGTCCCCCGACATTCAGTGACCATCGCCTAAAAGAATATGAATGGAAATTGTGGTACGCACAAGCTCTGGACTCACTCAAGGAGATCCGACAGAACCTGCGCTTTCGTTCCCACCTCTGGAAATTCAAGCAGGGAAATATTAGAGGGCAGATAGTGTGTACCTGTGCCCACAACACCCTGAACGTGGTGGAAGGGAAGATTAAGTCAGGCATTAGCAAGTACTGTGCCTATCTTTGAGCCATATGCTCAAGAAAATGGGTTGGGATGCAGTTGTTCATGTGCTGAAGGACGAAGACGTTCGCGGATTAACTGTAGCAGACGAAGGCCAGATGGAAGGGAGGCGTATGCTTTCGTGGATATGGCAAGTTCCTGGGGTAGTGGGTAATGAAGATGAGGACTTACAAGACGGTAAGATGGATAGCCATGATGGCGCAATCAAGCAACTGATTCGAACCACTTACAGCACTGTGCATCGAATGGTGCAAAGCACGATCAAGGACGTGTAGGTGGGCCGAAGTGGTCCTTCTACTTCTTGAAGAAATGCGGTGTATTCAAGCTTTCTTTGCTTGGAAGGTGCAGTGGTGGCAAGAGCAATCTAGGACACGTCAGGTGGAAGACAATAGTATACAAGAAGGTCTTGCTGCATATGGCGCACGGCAGGCTGCACTATTCACTGCATTGAAGGATACATGCCATGAAAAGAAGTGGGTGGGTGTATCCGAGATGCTTCTCGGTCAACGGTAGTACGCCGGGGCAACGACACATGGCCACCATCACCCCACTGCTGGTAAGTTCCTGATTGGCAACATAACCACCTGTGGGGTATCGTCGTCCATATAGTACTACATTGGGATCTACACAACATGCCACCGAATGAGGAAATGGACATCGAGTTGAACAGATGAACATAACTGTATCCAACAGTAAGTGGTATAGCAAATGGTTAGGCATCACAGCAAAACCTACTAGTACAGAATGTAATGCACAATTTGTGCAGGTACGGGTGTCAGGTCAGATGACGGACACTCGGATCGCAATACGACGACACTGCCAGTGCTAAGCTCGGCCTCGGATCCATTGTTTAATGTAGAAGAGCAGGGGAAGGTTCTGAGTACAGTGGACATTTGATACTTCTTTGAGAGGACTAGCGAGGGTACTGTGTGTAGGGGATGCAAGTAAGTGTCCTGTCATTGTTTCACCCTCTAGCGTATGAACTAATCCTAATGTATTTTTTTCCACTGGAAGGTTCAGACGCAGACCCTGTTGCCTGGGCTCAAACATACTCTAGTAAGTGTGATCGAACATTTCAATACTCTCTGAAATTCTGAATACTGGGACGTCTGCATTGTGAGGCCATGTAGACCGCCGTCACCTCCTCGAATACGTCACTCAAGTGGAATTGAATAGGTGGCCAGTTTGGATAGAAAGCGTCAAAAGTGTAATGAACCGCGGGTATACTTTAGGTGAAATTCGGGAGGCACTGACGGACGGTGCATCTCTCGATACCCTTCCTGCTCATCTGTCACCTGCTTCGGAAGTTCCTCTGGTCGTTAGTGACCGCCGGTCGGTCCCTCGCTTCTCGACCCTGGCAGGAGTTGCACAACCACCTTGTCGCTTTCATTGTTACAGACGATCAGGTACATGTTCAGTACTCAGCGCTCAACCCCCTGATAAATCAATCCTTATTTTTATTGACAGTCTCTCAACATCGTCAAATGCCCAGAATTCCGTGCTCTCCTCCTCCTCCTCCATGCAGACCTCAAGGATTCCCACATTCCACATCGTACAAAGCTTTGGAAGAACATCATCACTGCATGGCAGAAAAGCTTCACTATCTTACAGAAGGACCTGGCGGTAAGTTCTACTCTGATGATTTATTGCTCATACAAGTCATACCAATCGCAGAAGAGCCTGCAATGAACATACTGAAGTTGTGTTCTGCACTCATCGCATTCCACCACATACATGGCCACCATCATACTGGCGCATCACTCGCACGGATGATTCTTTATCTTTTGGATCGAGCCAAGGTTACACAGGGAAGGTGAGTACCAATCATTCTCTCATCTTGAGGGAATCATCTCCAACGACAAATACAGGTCGGCCATTTCACTATGGATAATGCAAGCAACAACCAAACCTGTATGCAAGAGCTCGAACAACTGCTTCGTCAGTGCAACGTAGAATTTGATGCGCTCAATCATCTAATTATGTGTTTTCCTCACATCATGTACATTTGCGTGATGCATGTCATTAACAGCTTCACAGACGACAAACTCACTATCCCCTCTACTACATCAGCAAACTGACCTTTCAGCTTAGCCGAAATGTCAGCATGTCAGCATTACCTAGCTGGCACCCAATCTGTCCGATTCTGGGACAGTGTGTCAGGGTCTGTTGAACACTAAATTCTTATCACATGATCTCATTGTGGCCAAGCATCCGCCACCTTCTGTCCTGGTCTGTCCCAGAGTGTCCCAGATCTGTATATATAGTGGCACAAAGTAACTTTCATTTATGGTCAGGAAGAGAGCCTGACACCAATGAGACACGTCACACGACATCAATCAACGACGTGACGGAACCCGAGTCTGAGCCCGAGCACAGTGCTCCAACCGAGCTCATTGTCGATCAAAAAACGAGGCAATAGCATGACTCGGAGGATAGACAATAAAATAAAATACAATAACATAAGATTCAATATCTCACAATCGGGACCACGGCCGAGCAGCTGCGACAGTGATATTATTTAACATGGTGAGAGTGGAGACACTACACCAGTGGATCAGGTTTGTTCCTCGGCCACTTGGTAAGCTCCCCGCGTGCAAACTGTGTAAAGTCGATCACGTTCAGGAGAAGGTTTTCAGCAGTGTCACGCGCAGTTCTAAAAAATAGGTGAGCGAGTGGAGACCACGAGCGAACATGAACCATATCTGTGGTAGATCGCGAAAGCAGTTGCAAGGGCATAGCACATAAAGAAAAGCAGGCTGCCACCGGTATGTGCAGCGATAAAACGAGTACTGCAAATAAAGACCAAAATGAAAAGGAAATGAACAAGCATTCTAAGACATGACCGTACAGTGCAATGAAATGAATCCCTGACCCCGCCATGCGCCAAAGTCTTGTCTTTGTCCCTAATTCTCGAACTGCCACGGTCTTCTCACCTTTTCTCCGGAACTGTTTCAAACCCGTCTGCGCCCCTCCTGCTTTTGACGGGGGCAGTGCAGCATTGGTAGCGGTAACAGGTGACCCGAGCGCGCCCACTTCACGCTCCCTCCCGGCCACACATTGACGCCACGTACCACTATCGATCTTCACTGGACTCCCACTCGCGCAGTTGCGAAGGTGCGAGGCGGCCCGTCGTCATGCTTGTCATTGTCATGTTGCCATAGTCAATGTGGTCATGAGGGCAGAACATTTTGTCGTTAAATAAGATGGCCTCTGTACCATAGTCTATGACGTAGGCTTCGACCTGATCGGGGCATTGGTAGCGCGGCGACATGTTGACACCATATACAACTTCCGATCTTCGGTAGACTCCCGCTCGTGCAGTTTCCGAGACGAGAGGCGGCCAGTCATCATGCTTGTTATTGTTGTGTTCGCCCTAGTCAAAATGGTCGTGAGGAACATCTTGTCGTTAAATAAGATAATCTCTGTACCATGGTCTATGATATTGGCTTCAACCTTTTCAGGGACAAGGTTCCGAGTTCGAGGGGCTTGACGAAGCCGAGGAGGGTTTTCAAACCTGTTTGTGTCCCTGCTGCTTTTCATTCGTAGTGCACCCACACGTTGACACCACGCATTACCACTCGCGCAATTGTCGTGCTCGCCACTGTCAATGCGGTTGTGAGGGCGGAGCAGCTTATCGTTAAATAAATAAGATGGTCTCTATACCATAGTCTATGACGTAGGTTTCGACCTGTTCGGGGACAAGGTCTGAGTTCAAGGGGTTTGAACTTTGACGAGGCCGAGGCGAGGAAGGTTTTCAAACCTGTGCTGCTTTTCGTTTGTAGTACAGCCACACGTTGATGCCATGTACCACTACCGATCTTCGCCGGACTCCCGCTCGCGCAGTTGCGGAGGTGCGAGGTGGCCCGTCTTCGTGCTCGCCATAGTCAAAGCGGTCATGAGGGCAGAACGGCTTGTCGCTGAATAAAATGGGTCTCTATAGCATGGTCTCCCCGGATGCAGAGTTTGCCACGGTATGTGCAGCCCATGACGTAGGCTTTGACTTATTTGGGGCCAAGGTCTTTGTCGGCTTGACGGGTACTCATTTTGATGGTCGTGTAGACTGGGAGAGGAGGTAGAAAAGGAGTACGTGAGATAGTATGGGGCGATAACCAGCAAATGGGAGTCACTGGCATAGGATGGGTGTTGCGGACGCAGTGTGTGGCAGGGTCGAACAAGTCCTCGAAAAGGCCGTAGAGGATCTTGATCGGAGCTGGGGAGAGGAAGAAGACGTCTCTTGAAAGCTGGAGAAAGTGAGGGAGTGTTAGTAGAGATCCGAGAGACATCACCATATTTTCGGAGACTGCCTCAGGTTGCTCAAGGACGATGCTGGGAAGGATGGTGCTTTTGGAGCGGGGACGTAGTAGAAGGAGTTGCCAAGTACTGGTACTAAACGACGAGTGCGCTATTGGCACGATCTCTTCTCTGATCACCACTGACAGTGCCAAGGATGATGCTCTCTGATATCTCGCTGGCCTCGAGATCGTCATCATGGTACCTTGGCGTCTTTAAGTGCAAGGAAGCAGTGAATGGCCACGTACGAACTCGGTGGAGGCGACGCTGATGTTTTGTAGCGATGTTCCTGTACTGAATGAGGCCCTCCTTGGCAAGTTGGCCACCCTGTTCTTTGTTCTTGCCTCCGAATGGCTCTAGGAAGCAAATGAGGATGGAATGAGGCGAGTGTATTAGTGTAACTCGAAATTGCCTGGTCGGACAGACTCGGACTCCCTTCGGTGTTCGCAGCCGCGCCACGACCGACCAGTGACATGTGACGCGTGACTTCGTTCGGAACTAGATGGCACGGCCACACTTCGTCGGCAAATTGCTACTGTAGTAGACTATTCCCAGTTACATTGCTATATAGGAACCTCGAGCTTCGTCAATGACCCGTTCATTCATTGAAGCTTGTGCGAGAAGATTTAGCAGAATACAAAAACCACATAGCCTACCATAACATGGTCCACAATCTCCGGCCTCATATCCAAAAACTCGCACTAGGATCTGCACCTCGAACAACCGCTCCGCACCCAATCACATCTGCACCATCTGCGTGGACAGGGACATCTTCAAGGGCCTCGTACACGTACAACGGGTTCAAGTCGTCTGCAAAACCCGTCAGTCCACACACTCGACGAGACTCAAAACGGCTCGACGTACCCGGATCAGGCTTCAACACACACTGCAAGTCTGCAAGTGCATCTCCGCCTCCTTCAACTCCTTCACAAAATTCGTCAGGGCGCCATACCGCATCAACGATGCCAATAACACGCACGATGCGTCCCCGAGACTCAAATGTGCCAGCGAATCAAGCAGCATGAACGTGAAGTGGGGGAGTTTCACAGGAAATTGGAAGAGGAGGGAGGGTACTCCGTACATGCAAAGAAACAGGTAATGAAACGACCACATAGCTTGGACGTTTGCTCGTGGATGTAGAAGGGGTCCTGCCTGTAGATGAAGCGTGACTTGATGCGGTCGGTCCTCGCGCAATTTCGTGGTTGTAGATAGAATGGCCTCGGAAAGCAAGATGGCCGTCCCATAGGCGATGAAGTGGGGTTGAATTGGAAGAGGAGGGAGTCATTGTGTGATTTGAACTGGAAACGACGGCGTCAGCCAGCACGGTTCAAGAGAAGTCGATGACTACCTTTGCTCAAATGAGAAGCATATTAAACTCCCTTCCGTCACGGTGCGAGCTCCTACGCCTGGAAGATGAGAGATTGGCGAAAGTTGTTCAAGTTGTCGAGGTGAGGAGGCGGAGGACAATCATAGTGTCATGTAAGATTTTTCCACGGGTGTTAAATCTTCCGGTACCTTGTAAACAAGGTAACAGTCATCCCCCCCACTGTACTCAGATCGGTCAATGGTTAAGTAAATAGATGAGTCCCAAACTGTCGGAGGTACACAGTACACTAGTCCTGTACTTTAGTCAAGTAGAATCCATGTATATATATTTACATATACGACAAGAGCAGAATCCGTATATATATATGTACATATATATGCGTAGTTACTAGCGCCAGGCGGCAGGCTACGTGAGGTCAACATCAATTGAGGGGCGGGGCGATAGTTGTGCTGTGTCAGTGCATGTTCAAGTTAGTTGCATGGAACAAAGAGTGGGTTGTAGATGTTACCAGATGTAAACGCCAAATTGTCTCCCCGCATTGCATACTTGAATGCCGGGGTTTGGCCACTTTTCCGAATGGTGAAACGAACATGCCCGATAAAACGATCCGCAACATGCAAATCGTGCTGCGCCCTCTCCAATATCAGACAGTTATATTGCAGGACCAATGTATTGCGGTGGATGATTTGATGGGCAAGGGTCTTGCGTGCGAGGAAAATCCGACGGTCAGCTCGAGCCGCCTCTAATAAGAGATAGGCTTCCCTACCGTTGTGGGGGTGGGGAACGATAGGGTGTTCATCAGATTCCTAGGTATGCCTGATATGAGCGAGAACAACTTTGACAACTCTCCGAACTTACGCCGTGGTGAAATGAATCACCTTCATCGTCCTCATCGACGGTCTCAGAATCATCATCGTAACAGCCAGAATGAGGGTCCATATTGCATAGGTGGGTGTCAGAGTCGTCGGGTGCTTGAGATTGGTCCGCGCGCCCGATCGGTGCGCAGGTATGAGTAGGGGTCATAACGAGGTGATCGAGAGCCAAGAATGGTGATAAATGGAAAATCTCATCGGTTCCAGGCCACTGTAAAGAAGGCGGAGCGTGCGGGGTAGAAGACTGACGTGGACGCATAGACGACGTTCGACGGGTATGAATGATAGTACTTGAAGGGAAAATATGCCCAAGTCCGCGGCTGGGTACATTACATACACAGGCACCAAGTTGTGAATCGGTTGTGCCTTTACTTCCTCTGAATGCATGGCAAAAAACAATATCAGGTGTCCACATTGCGGAAAAAAATTCTCTTCCGAGACAAACGTCCTCCGACACATGAACCAGCTGACGGGGATGTGCCACGTAGCTAGTTTGTACCAGGATCACTCAAACATTTTTGGCGAATCTCTTCAAGGTGACAATATAGTACCTATGTCCTCTGACATTGCAGCACCCGACACACTCTACAGTCCCCACGACCCCAAGTCAGACCCCGAACCACACACCCAGGAAGATATTGGTCGTCCTCCATCCCCAGTGCCCCCACCTTTCGACTCTGGTTACCAGGAATCGGAGAACATCGGGATGGACCTAGACGACATGGATGGTCCGCAAAAAATTACAGAGACTTTTCCGGGTTGCAGCAACTCATACCCCGGCGGTTCTACCTTTATGGACTTCTTCTGGCAGGACAAGTACACGCAAGAACGACAGGAGAATTTATATTACCCGTTCACCTCCGAAGAAGAGTGGCAATTCTCAGGCTCTTCCTGGTGCTCACGTTCAGGGCTGAGCATGGCTGCTCTCGACGGATTGTTATCACTACCTATCATAAGTATATCAACTACTACCTGGAACACTTCTTGACCAATAGTAGGTCAAACGGCTGTCGCTTTCGTTTCGAACTTCCAGAGAGCTTCGGACACGTATAGAGGCCCTTCCGTCTGGACCACCGTGGCTATGTAAACGGATGCAAACGGAGGCTCCCACCAAACAACCTGTCCGTCTTTTCTATCGCCCGGTACTTGAGTGCGTTCAGTCTTTGTTGAGTCATCCCCTCCTCGCTCGACACATAAGTTTTGTCCCCCGGAAAGTCTGGACGTCGGCTGCCCAGATTTGTCGTTTATATGAGGATTGGTTGAGCAGCGATCGCGCATGGGCCATCCAGGTTAGTCTTTCCGCTTTCAAGTGGCCACCGTTGTGATATCTAACGATGGCTGTAGGATGCACTTCCTCCCGGCGCGATGGTGTTAGGCATTGTCCTGTCCTCTGACAAGACCAATATATCAGTGATGAGTGGAAACCGAATGGCTTACCCTCTCCTTTTAAGTCTAGCTAATATCACCCCGGAGATTCGGTCCAAGATTTCCCTTCACACGTACCTGCTCCTTGCACTTCTACCTATCCCTAAGTTCATGCAAAAACATAGTCGCACCCGGAGTCTCCTGCATGATAGAGTCATTCACAAGGCGTTGGATGAGGTTCTGGTGCCAGTCAAGATTGCCGCACGTGTGGAGATTATGATGAACGATCCCTTAGGTAACATGCGCTATTGTTATACTCCTCTTGCGGCCTACATTGCGGACACCCCCGAACTCTCTCTCATGGCGGGTACGGGCCCCAAAGCATCGCCTTTTACAATGGCGACATCTAAAAACTTTGGTGACCCACTTCTTCATCCTCCGCGTACTGGATTGCACACCGTTTCTGACATTCAGCGAGCATCAGAGATGTGTTCTCCGGACGACTATCAAGAGTTCTTGAAGACTGTCAAGGCCCTATACTTGAATGGGATAACTGAACTGTTTTGGGTCGACTGGCCTCTGTCTGTTACGATTGTCTCCGAGATTCACTATGTACCTCTTTTCCCTTTCTTTCTCCTTCGCTTATCGCCTCTACTTCTTGTTCACAATGTACCATAGACCTCGGGTGATTTCGCATCCTCCACATCACTGATGGTCCACCTCCTTCCGATTCCATTCCTATTTCTTCCTATCATTGATCCGATGTCTCTCTATCTCTTTGCTTATCTTCTGACTCATGATGACATCATTCATCATTCTTAGCTTACTGTACAACATAGCATTGCGCAGCTTCTGACTCATTCTTCGCTGCGGATGACTCCTCTATTCCTCGCGATTCTATCGCCTTCCATCTCGTAGTACTTAAGGACCTTCCTCCTCGTTTGTATTCCTTTAAGCTAGAGCTACTTGAAATCCCACCGAGTATCCCCTGCAAACTCTCGAGTACCTTTGTCCTTTGTCCCCTCAGTCCTCTGCCCTTCTCGGGTGTGACCCTTAGCCTTAGTCTTCGAGTGACGAGACTCAAGTTCGTGAGTTCCTCCTCGAAAGAACCCTTAGTCTTTCGGCTTCGCCAAGTGTTACGCTTGCTCGGCCTGTCCTTCGTTTTAGCCTTCACCTTCAAGTCTACAACCGACCCTACCCGGGCCAGCTGTAACACTGTCTTGCCCGTCCCAGTTCCTCCATCCGGAGGCCCTCCACCACTTCCATCGGTTTTTTTGGGACCATGACGTCAAATGGTGTGTAGAAGTCGTAACGCCTCCAGAGATCGACTTCTGCTTTTCCCTCTTACAACCTGCAGTGGGGTATCGCGGGTTCGAGGAAGGCATTTCGAAATTAAAGCAAGTTACCGGGTGTGACCATCGCTCCATTCAGCGCTATATCATAGGCATTATCGCCGGTTCGGTTCCCCGCAGGTTTCTCATCTCACTCTGTGCACTACTCAACTTCCGTTACCTAGCGCAGGCACCCACTTTCTCTGATCGGACGCTGGATAGGTTGACAAATGCTCTTCAACTGTTTCACGACAACAAAGACGCAATCGTGCAAGCTGGTGGCCGAAACGACTCGTGGGAGATACCAAAATTCGAACTACTCCAGAGTGTAGCTTCAAGCATTCGACAATCTGGTGCGGTCACGCAGTGGTCCACCGACGCCACTGAGCACGCCCACGTTCAAGAAATCAAGGTTCCCGCCCGGATGAGCAATAATCAAAATTACTACGATCAAATCGCTCGTTATTTGGATCGATCCGACAAGTGCTTTCGCTTTGATGTTGCTACGCATTGTCAAGCTCGGCGCGAGAAGGTTCATCTCACCGAGGATGACGACGTCGACTCGGAACAGGAGGATGATGGAATCGAGTCGGACGCTCCTTTCCCTCTCGAGTACATGAATGTATCTCGTCCAATCATTAATTATTTTGCTATCGCTGACGCCCTCTCCCGTGATTCCATTCCCAATGCCTTGAAACCACTCCGTACGTTTTCTACCTTGACCACCGCCTTCCACATGTCAAACAAACCGTCCCTCCGTATGACCGTTGATGAAGCCTCTGTCCTTTATGGACTCGCCGACCTCCGCCCTGCAATTTGGGAGTTCCTACAACGCGTCCAGCATGGTACAGACCAACCATCCCGTCTCAGGTATCAGGCCTCAGGAGTTGCAGTACCCATTACTGTCGGATCGCCTTCAAATATGGTACAAGTTACATGTTCAGCAATCCCTCTACCATGATGAAGAAAGAGTAGATGCTCCTCAAACTATGCGTGCATTCCCTCTCTCTAATGACTAATGACCAGCCTCACGGACTCTACGATACCGTCATCGCGAGTCCTGGGGCCGAGAGCGATTGGCCACTAAGAGAGATTCAAGGTATTTACACTAAGATGTTGTGGTCTGTGCCGTACTAAACCATACATGATAGGTCATGTTGTTGTCCAACTCAGGCTCATATTCCGCCTGATGAATACCGATCACTTTGCTGCCTACGTCCAGCGCTTTAACATAGCTTCTCAGCAAGGAACCAAAAGCGGTGTGCACCCTGGAACAGGCATGCACTTGCTCAGACGGGCAGTGAAATCAAATGGGACACGGATCGGGGATGTGATCCCGGTAGCTCACGTACGGTCCGCTGCACATTTGATACCGTACTTTGGAAAAAAAGCACATCCTTGTTTGACACGGAACAGTAGCTACGAGTTATCCAATGACTTCTGGCTCAATAAATATTGGACGAAAGAACTATACTACGCTTTAGATCCCTTGTAGATGTTGTACGTATATTGCTTTAATGATGTAGTAATCAGCCTCGATGTGATCGATCGATTGATACTACGATTGGGTCCCAGCAACCCTTCTGAAACTACCACCATACGACTCACAAGTTTCTTCCTTCCGAGCTACGACTCTATATGCAAAGACCCCGACTTGAAGATGAACATGCAAAGGGTAACCGTTGGCCTGCTCTTCAAGTATTGAAGATTTCTGACATTCTCTTACTAAGCAAAATACGCCACTATCGCTATGTGCAGTGCGTTGTCAGCGCCTCAGCCAGTGACCCGAGTAGCTGACATGGCCGTCACTCCAGCTTGCCCTTCCGCCTCAATTCCGCCGCACAAAGGACGCATATCGCTCATCTATGGATGCTAAAGTTATAGAAGATACGGAGCCCCTCCATTGGTCCCTCAATTGGGAGCAAACAAAGGCCTTTCTTGCTAGTCTTTTCCCCGACCAATGATTATTCCCGCCTTCGAATGTCGCTGAAAACGATACCATGAACTCTGTTCTAGCTCTTATGGAAAGGGTATGGCAGCGAGAAAATGGCAAGTGGAAATATTTCCCAGAGTTCTCGAAGTCGGAGAAGTAATGGGAGGAGGAAGTCGCAGACTTCTTCAACGATCTGATTCGTCACACTCCACGCTCACATATGATATCCACCAGGTAAGTAAAGTATCATTTTTCCACCTTTCTGTGACTCAATTCATATTAGACGATGGACTGGGAAGGCAGCAAAGCAACCCGTGGGTGGTCTGACCGGGACAGTTCAGTGGAAGCCTGACCTCCTCCTTTGTGAGGAAGGGGTGATCAAGAAGCGCTGCGATCAAAATGAGAAATTCAACATGAGGACTGACGTCTACGTGATGGGCGAGGTGAAGAGCAGCTGTAGCGCCGACAACATGAAGACCGCCTTTGTCGAGCTCGCTGGCAAAGTTGTGTTCCTTCTCAAAGTCCAGGATGGGCGTTACACAATGCCCGGTATTCAATTTCTAGGTTCGAAGATCATCCTCACTTTCTTCGATCGGGGTGGCTCCATCTCTACCCATCCCCTCGATATCCACGAGCATCCCGAAGAGTTCCTCCGGATCCTGCTTGGGATCACGTTTGCTGATGGTACCACTCTCGGGTTCAATTCGACCATTTCCCCCACTCTGAATGGTCAGAAGAAGATTCAGATAATTCAACAAGGCGAGGAATACTTTGTCTCAGTCGACACACTACTATTCTTCTCCGGGACATTACACGGTCGAGGTATGACCGTGTGGAGCGGTACAGTTACTATCAACGAAGATCCAGAGGAAGTGGTTGTCAAGGATACGTGGATCGATCCGCTGCGAAGATATACCGAAGGCAGGACCATAAAGATGCTGCAGGCTGCCAGAGTGAATGGTGTGCCGAGATTGGTACACGAACAACAGGTCCAAACGCAACACCCTGTCACACGTGAAATGTTAAATCATTCGACTCATATTCTTCGCGCCATTCTTGGCACCGACTGTAGCTCCCCGTACAATTTACATGTCTTATCGCGCTTGGTTTCAAAACCAAGAGGGTACCCGATTTGCGACTTTACTTCGCTCTCGGAACTCCTGGTTGCCCTCATTGATTGCATATCCGGTGAGTCTATCGACTCGTCTCCCTATTTGGCACGAGGCTTACTAGTGGCAGCCCATGGCAGCGCTCTCAGAAAAGCTAAAATACTCCATCGGGACATTAGTCTCTTCAACCTTTTACTCATTTTGGCGATGCAGAGTGAACTCGAAACGGACTTTGTAGACATGGTGCTCCAAGAACCCAAGAGGAGCGAACTTTGGAGCAAGATTCAAAAACTACCTCATCGCAGTCTCTTAGGTGACTGGGGCTACGCCATCCCGCTGAATGAACCTCATTCGGGTCCCACTCCTGGCATTTGCGTTGAAGGCCTGGCCTAACCTGTGGGGCAGAAAGACTTGCATGATACGCACAACATCACTGGCATTATCCCTGTCACCGACCAACCACTCCCCGATGATGCCACTCTGAGCGCCTCCCTTGATGCTGACCCACTTCAACGCACGGTACGTTCTCTGCATCCATCACCATATTTTTAACCTTCATGCCTTGTCGCAGGTAGTGTTTGAAAGTCCGGTCCGGTCCGGTCTTTTGCCTTTTTTGGAAAAGACCGGACCCAGACCGGTCCTAGAAATTTTCTGATATGAAAAAGACCGGACCAAGACCAAAAAAGACCGATTTTCGGTCTTTTTCGGTCTTTTACCGGTCCGGTTGCGGTCCAAAACCGGTCTTTGTATGGTCCAAAAATAGAACACACTTTTAGCTTTCTACTGATATTTTTTTTATGTAAATCGGTTCACACGCGATGGAGATATGATTATTTTAAGATTTAATGCAATATGGCTCTTTAGACAGCTTGAAAGATC
>JBBPPW010000016.1:0-51004 GCA_038092215.1 Leccinum broughii | reverse complement strand
ATGACTCATTACTTCGTCATCCTTCTTTGACATTCTTTAGAGTTCTATCTCTATTTCCCTTTTATAGGAGACATATATACATAGATACAAACATCTCTGTATCGTATATAAACCTGGAGCATTCACTCTAGGAAAATAACGAGTCTTCGACTTATTCTTCCATCACTCTCATACATAAGTTCTTGCTCGAGGCACTACCCTCTCGCAATACCTTTATCCTTGTTCGTTTCCTCAGGACTATCTAACAGTGAGTATCTCCCACTGTTCTCTTTGTTCCCTAGGCTACTGCGCTCCACAATCGAGTCTTGCTATCTCGATAATCACTGCCAAAGGGATAGTGACTCTTTTCTTCCACAAAGTTTACAAATGCTTTGGACTATATGACAAAATAATATCAGATTGTGGTCCACAATTTGCCTCTTCTTTTGCCAGAGAACTTGGAAAGTCCTTGGATACAACCTCTCCCTCTCCACCGCTTATCATCCCCAAACTGATGGAGAAACAGAACATGTCAACCAAAAGGTCAAGACCTACCTTTGGATTCTTTGTGGAGATAACTCCACCACATGGTCTGATCTAATCACTCAAGTGAAGTTTGCTCACAATCATTGCCCCCATTCTGTAACAAGAAAATCCCCCTTCTTCCTCATGATGGAATTCAAACCCTGTCCCCTTCCCACTGTCATCACCGAAACCAATCTCCCTGCTATTGAATCTCGACTCAAAACCCTCTCAGCAGCTCGAGACGAAGCCCTCACTGCACATGAGCTTGCTTGATAGGTCATGTCCACCAGAAACGGTAGAGGATTAGTATGGCTCAAAGCCAAGAACCTAAAATGAAACCTCACCTCTAGAAAGTTTGCTCCAAAATAAGGATAGCAAAGTAAGCTTTCATGGCCAGTAGCCAATGATTTGTGTCTTTGGCTTCTCCCAAAAAGTCATCAGGGCGACCAGCTTTGAGTTCTGTAGGCATAAAAGAAGAGGAATATGGAGTGAACAGCAGCCACAGTTTGAGCTTCTACTTCTTTGGCTGTAAGTTCTTGACAGAGGGGATGGATAGCAGGATTGGTGGTTTGGATGATAGAAAAGTTCTGGGGAGTTCTTTCTTCATTATACAGTCGGCTCCCTCAAAATCCATACCAGGTGAAGTAAACCGAAGTCCATTTGGACTAATGGACTATCACTCGGGGGCTAGCACTAACACTTGGAAAGATGAAATGATGAAATGAAATGTGAAGGACTTTGGTGTAAAGCTCAAGAGGTCAAAGCTACAATAGGACTATTCTACATACAGGCGGACTACATGAGGCGTTACCTAACATACATTCTAAGTGACATAATGTCTACATAATGATATAAGAGAGTGATTAGCGATGGAATGACAGGGTGACGCCATGGTCATGTAGTGACATCAAGGATGAGGGCTGAGGGGTAGGTCACCTGACCTTAGTCTGAGTGGCGGTATGTCTGGACTCTAGTCCTGGGCGTTGATGATGCCAGACTGTGCTCCAGACTGTGAGTGGTTGGTTGGACTAGACTGGTGATTTACAACACTACCCCCTTTTTAAGGCATGGGTTCCAGACACGCAGGATTCTCTGAACAAAATAAGGCATGGAACTCTGTCAAGGAGAGACCGCGGATTTTTCTTGGAGCAGATGGGTTCAACCGGTGAAAATCGGCGACAGTGGTTTTGGCATTACTGACATTGGCCACAGTTTGCCACATCACATCAGTGATATCAAATCCCTTCCACTTCACCAGGTACTCCAATTTGCTCCTTTTTACTTGCGATTCCAAGATCGACTCAACTTCCCATTCCGAAACACCTTCCGCATTGATGAGGACCAGGTCTGGTCTGACCACCGGCTGTCTGGGAAGTGTGTCTAAGAATCGCTTTATGCAGGATACATTGACCATAGGTGAACATTTAACTCTTTTGGGCAGTTTCAGTTTCACCGTGTTGCCTCAAGATTCCAGAATCTCGTATGGTCCAATCCACTTTTGCATGAGCTTTTTTGAGTCGTAGGGAAGATCGAGATGATTGGTACTGAGCCAGACCTGGTCTCCAATTGCATAGTCCAGAGCCTTGCTCCGTTTGGAGTCCGCTGCCACCTTCATTCATTCAGCGTTTTCTACCAAAGCTTGTGAGCTTTCCTGGCTTCTTGTACAAAAGTTGCCACCTCCGAGTCCAACTTTGGGATTTCGAATCCCATACGCGGCATGTAGTTCTATGTGACACTGAACAGAATGCTGCTGGTTGCCTGTGTGACCGAGTTGTTGTGCTGGAACTCCATGATTTTCAGGAAATCGACCCAGCAATCCTGTTCCTTTGCACAGTATGCTTGGAGGTAACAGTCTTGATTGACCTGTTTGGTCGGTCCGTTGGTCTGCAGGTGGTAGGTGGTGGAAAGTTTCTGTTCGATGCCTAGTATCTTACAGAGCTTTTTGGTGAACGCTGAAGAGAATTGAGGGCCCCGGTCTGAAACCACTGATTTCAGTAGTCCATGCTGACACCATATATTGTCTCTAAATAATGTAGCTAGCTGAAGAGAAGAAATAGATTTAGAACAAGGAATGAAAACTGCTTCTTTCATGGCCATAATGAGCAGAAGGTCACTTAGAACCCACAGCATACAGGTAGAGAGAATGCCACATTGGAGCAAAGGATTGAGATCCTTGATTGGCATCATGCCAATGGGTAAAACTGCAAAGCATTTTGATCAGATTTATCCAAACCTTTGACTCAAGTAGCCAAAGGTATCTGACTGGTCTCTCATGAACATCTGAGTCGAAAATTTTGAACTGAACCTTACTGCAGCATTCATTCAATGTGCAGTGGATCTCTATGAAAAAAGTAGCACTACCCCTTCCCACTGGATTTATGAAATAAACCAGCTCAATGCCATGCATCTTACTCAGAATGTGTGGAACAAAGTTGACACTACAACAATCTGTAATTGCTGAAAGAAGGCCAATATTCTACCAAAGTTCGACTCGGCACTATCTTCTCCTCCAGCTCTTCCAATCACATTCCTTGTCCATACACCTGCCAGTGATGCAGCCATGAATCCCATTGTGCATGCTAGGACAATCATAAAGGATGCACTGGGTGATCTTGAGAAAACCAGAGTACTTCAATGCCAGAACCGGATAGATATGATATATCCACAAGCAAAAACATGATAAGAATGACAATTGAGACACAACAAATAAAACAGGGAATGAAGGTTCCAGTCTGATACTGAGCACAGTGTGATCATGTCGAACAGCGGCGGTGTACCTGACTTGTCTTCATCATGCCTCTTTTGCATCTATACCTGCTGTGTGACCTGGGGTGTGAGGGCCCAACTCGACTTTTCTTCTTCAATCTTCTTTTGACTCATTTCTCTACTGGTGGTGTTTCCTTTAAATGATTAACAAAAATGAAACAGAACAAATGAAAATGAGAAAACAAATGAATCGGAGCAAAAACACAACAGAACACAATGAAAACAAAAGAGCAGTATGAAAATGAAAGGATCGTGAATAAAACAGGATGGGGGAGCATGATAAAACAAGACAGTGTGATGGAAAGAAATGATAATGAAAATGGAAATGAGTGGGACAAAAATGGGATGGAGTGTAGTGAAAACGAGGCGAAATGAAATGAAACAGCGTGAAATGGGTCGGGATAGAGTGGGCATAATGAAATGAGTCGTAAGCAGGACAATATGAAATGGGGTGTGACAAGTTGACGATCATGAGAACAGTGGAATGCAGGAGTCCGACTTGACTTGTTTTCTTTGTGCATCTCTCACATCTATACCTTCTACGTGATCCTGAGGTGTGAGTGTCCAACTCGACTTGCCTTCTTCAATCTTCTTTTGACTCCTTTTTCTACCGGCAGTGTTCCTTTTGTTTGATGATTGGTGAAATGAATTGGGACAAAAATGGAGTGGGACAAAATGGAATGAGATGGAACGGCCCAATGAGAAGTTACAGGACAAAAATGAGACGGCAGGATAGAAATGGAATGAAAGGTGATGAACTAGAAATGAACGTGTGCAATATAAAAGAACTATGTAGTGTGATGATAGACTTCTGGGATGAAAATGACCAAGATGGTGTTGATTGGGAGGGTGCACATGTGTGTAAGTATAACTGTCTAATGGAGATGGTGAAGAGGTGAGGCAGAAGGAGATTGCTTGCACAAGGGCACAGCAGTGGCAAAATGAAATGAGATGAAAATGTGTAAGTAAGGACTCTAAACAGCATGCAAATGACACAGTATGGTGTCGGAAGAGTGAACAGTGAAGCAGATACCAATAAATCGTAACGAAACGTCAAGAATGATGATTTACAGTCTGGAAATCAACAAAAAGTCAAGATAAAAATGCAAAAATGAAACAGAGCATAATGGAATGGGTCTCGCCCCGCACAGGACTTAATAATGACCTCCTGGTCATGCATGCAAGAAATTGGGGGAAAGGTGAGTACAAACAGACGAAATAAACAAAAAATAAATAGTTTGCACTGCCACAAGGCAACACGATCAAGCAAAGGCGGAAACAGGGTGTGCGTGAATGGTGAAGTGGTGAACGGGCGTGGTGAGAACAGGTATGGGTACTGGTACGGGGCACACGCTAATGGTGAACTTGAAAAATAGAGGACACGGTGGCGGCATGGCAACGAGGTGGACGGGAACAATGCAGTGCAAGGAATGGTGTGGTGGAACAAGGGATCGGGGCAAGATGGCGAGCAGTTGGTTGGTGGAGTAGGTGCGAGCATTCTAGTACTCGGCTTGCTTTCTTCTTATGTCTTTCAACTTCTTCTCCACTAGCGGTACTCCTTTTTTGATGATCAACGAAACAGAGTACAAATGAAATGAATCAGGGCATGCCGAAGACGGAACGGAACGAGACACAAACAAAAGACATGAAGATGAAAACAAGATGAAAACAAAGTAATGATACTATATGAGACGGCAATGAAACCAGATGAGATGGAGTGAAAACAGAACAAAATCAATGTGATTGCTGGCACATAGGCAAAGTGACAATGGTGAATCGAGATGGAACAAGACAAATAAAGGATAGCTGGCACATGGGCACAGTGGCAATGAGAAGGTGGGACAGAACAGGATCACTGGCGATGGTCACAGCGATGACGAGATGAATACAAAACTGCGATGAACTAGCAAGGGTACTATGTATAGGGAATGCCAGTAAATATCCTGTCGTTGTTTCACCCTCTAGCATACAAACCAATCCTAATGTATTTTTTTTTCAGGAAGGTTCACGACACAGACCCTGATGCCAATTAACCGCAGATATACTTTAAATAAAATTTGGGAGGCACTGACAGATAGTGCATCTCTTGATACCCTTCTTGCTTGTCTGTCACCTGCTTTGAAAGTTCCTCTGGCCATTAGTGACCACTGGTCGGGACTTCCCTCTCAATCCAGAAATTGCATGTCCACTTTGTTGCTTTCAATATTACAGACAATCAGGTATGTATATCAGTACTCAGTGCTCAACCCCCTGATAGTAAATCAATCCTTATTTTTATTGACAGTTTCTCAACATTGTTAAATGCCTGGAATTCTGTGCTCTCCTCTGAAGGCGACCTATTGACAATATACAGTGTCTGGCACACCAATCTCAATACAAGGTAGGGGAGAATAGTCGTTGTTAAAGGGAATCCAACAAGAACAAGACAGTCTGGCTTGTTCTCTTGGCTGTATTCACATTTCATACTACTTACACTTGGTCGGTGCTTCATGACCTCATGTGATCCTGAGATATTATTCCCTTATATATTGATACTATACTTATAGGGACTCATTGGATATTCATCTTCAATTGTAAGCTCCAATCTTATCTCATCACAATCCCGAGTATCTTGATAGATCTCCCGATTCATCTTCCATTGCAAAGATCTGCCACAATCTGATCAACCACACTCCTATGATTGTAGTCCATTTCATCTAGCATAATGAGGCTGCCACATCCTCATTGATGCCTCATTTATCAACATAGCCTCAATAGCCTTTATTTAGTAAGTTTATAGATATGTGCCAGCCCTCATGTGGTCCATGCACCAAGCTAGATAGTATTCAAGTAAGTTTATAGATATGTGCCAGCCCTTCATGTGGTCCATGCACCAAGCTAGATAGTATTTAATGCAATGCCTTGGAGACTAAAGCCTCTATAGATTCTAGTTCTCTTCAGTCTTGAGTCTAAATCCTCAGCTGCCAGTCTATTGAGCTTCCCTCAGCATCCCTTAATACTCAAGATATCAAGACTAAGTCAGCATCCCTCCTTGGCCACTAGGGACACCCATAGGCAAGTAAACCCTAGACTTGCACCCTATTCTTACAAAAAAATAGGCCTTGCAATTTCACTATATTTTTCAATGAATTGGCAAAAGAAATTTGCTAACCTTTGAACTCATTTTACATTGGAAGGGGCCTGCCAATTGGAGATTGTTGTAAATCACCATTACCGACCGACCGCTCTCAGTCCGGAGCACTGACACAGCGGAATAAAACCAGACATACCGACACCCGGACTAAGGTCAGGTGATCTACCCCTCAGCCCTTCTCATCGACGTCACTACATCACCATGGCATCACCACTGTCATTCCATTACTAGCCACTCATTTATATCATTATGTAGACATGATGTCACTCAGTATGTATGTAGGTAACACCTTATGTAGTCCGCCTGTATGTAGAATAGTCCTATTGTATAAATACTCAAGTTGGTCATAGCTGGTAGACCCAGCTTTGACCTCTTGAGCTTTACGCCAAAGTCCTTTGCTTTTATTTGCTTTTACCTCCATCCTTTTATCTTTCCAAGTGTCGCTGTCAGCCCCTGAGTGCTAGTCCGTTAGTCTGACCGGACTTCGGTTACTTCAGAGATCCCCATAGGCAACACTATCATGCTCAGAATAATCATGACCTCCAAGTCCTTTGTGTGGAAGATGCACTTTTCAGGTTTTACAAACAAGTCATATTTGCAGAGACTTTTCAAGACTTCCTTGACTATTTTCTGGTGATGATCTAGATTATCACTTTCTGATAATATCAAAAGATCATTGATGCAGATAATTACATATCAGTAAAGATTTCATTCACCATCTGCTGGAAGCAGGTGGGAGGAGAATTGCATTGTCCAAAGTACATAACCAGGGGTCCATATAATTCTATGATAGATGAAGGCTGCTTTCCATTTGTTGCCTTCTTTGATCTTGACATTATTATATTCCCATTGAAGATCCATTTTAGTGAAGAGCCTACCTCTCTTTAGTTAATCTACAAGCTTGAGATTAAAAATGGTGGATCATTTTTTTGATCATCATCTCTTCATTCAAATAGTGGTAGTATGTGTTTCCTCTCATCTCTCTTTGGATAAAGAAAACTGGCAAAGTCGGGTCAAAGAGCAAAAGCAAATATATCCTTTTGTAATTGGTCTTCTAAGAATATTGGAGATTTTTTCTTGCTCTTGACGCTCATGGAAATCATCCATCTTGCTCCTTTTCAGGATGAAATCTGCTTTCAGATCTATGGCATGGTCCCAAGGCTTTTGCTCAGGCATGCATTCACTGGCTTTCTTTGAAAAGATGTCAAGCCTTAGGTACAAGCTCAAAAGCTTTCTTGGGTTCTACTGAAGATGGACTGTTCATTAAATTTTGGAATCTAGCTTTGTGTTCCAGCTCATGTTCTGCTATTTGAAATAAATATATAGCACTGAATGCTTGACATGACATAGGACATTGGTTCGGGGTTACTTGCTCTTTTACTCAATCAATCATGAGGTTATGATAGCACAGCCAAGTATATCCTAATTAGTCTCCTTAAGTTTGTCAAGACAGAGGATGTACAGAAAGTAGTCATGCTTCCTTATGTCCAAGAGGGTGTGCTCTAGAGTGGATGGGATGCAATCAGTTAGTAATACATTAGTTGTATGTTTGGTTGCTAGTTTACCCTTGAAGTGAATGATCCGTAAGTGAAACCTGTGATGGGTCCATCCGCAGGTCATATTCTCGTCACTGATTCCAAAACTGGGTGTGGGTGTATTGGTGGGTATGAGTGTGGGTATAACCTCTGACACCCACAGGTTCACCCATGACAGTCCCTATGAGTTGTGGGCTTTGCTGATGTATTCTCATATGGTCATGGCAGCAATTCCATGAAAGAAGAGTTGAGGACTTGGCACAAGAGCCCTGCTACAATACAATAGCAACATAGGTAGAAAACATGGATCAAACTCTTAGCTAAGGCAACAGCATGAGATGCAGGGTGGTGGCATGTATTGTGTCATGTCCTTGCAAGGTGGGAGTGTGCTAGGGAAGAGACAGGTGAGTGTGCACTGGGCACTAAGTTGTGGCAGGAAACCTATCATTGTGTTTGTTGTCACCATCCTCAAGTCCTTGCCCTTGTCCAACCTCGGACTTTGTCATCATGTTGTGAGGTTGGCAGTATCGTTGTTGCTATGTCCTCATGATGTGGGAGTGCGCTAGGATGAAGACAGTTGAGTGAGTCTGAGAAGTGTGTGACAGGGAACATACTGACATCCTTGTCATCGTCATCTTTTGTCTTCCCTCATCCTTGTCTGGCCCTCATCACCTTGCCTTGCCTCATCTCGCTCATTGTTGTGTCATCGTATCTTCATAGTATAACTGCAATGATGGATGAGAAGTCTCATCACCGTCACCATTATCGTCAACCGAAATGCCCTGTGTCAGGAGATGGAGATCATCGGAGAGATTCATAGTAAACCAGTGAGTGTTGATGTGGAAGGGAGAAGCCTTCGGTGCAGACACCAGTTTGATAGAATATCTCACAGTGTTGATGGAAGTGAGATAGTGCAAACTTTGAGTTCTTTGAGGGTTTCTTCTGTGATTACATTCCATCAAAAAATGTAACAGAAGTCAATAAATGTGGAGATAGATCAAATGATACCATCATTGACATGCCCCTTGGCGTGTAGGTAGACCTGATGAGTGTGAGAGAGATGCTTTATTTCAACAGATGAAATATACCTTCATAAAAGCTTTGGAATCATTCCTGGTCCATTGGCTAAACCTGCAACCATTGGGAAATCTCCGCAGTCCTGGAAATGAAGGAGTGACAGAGATCCTGGTGAGCATTCATTTAGCTGATTTGTTATAGACACTTTAAATCAAACTGAGAAAATTACTGGCGATTCATATCTGCCATGTGGTCTTTCGCACCTCATTTCTCATATTTGATGTCTTTCCAACCCAGTCAACCAGGTGGTCTTTAAATGTGCCCTTCAACAACTGGTGAAGGATGTCAAGTGCAAGAAGTTGATGGATATTTGCATGGGAAATTCATCATCAAATGTCTGTCAATACAAGTACATAAATCAGTGTGACGAGATTTTGACAGAAGTTATAGGTTACTCCAGATTGATGTATACCCTACTCATCCCAAGCTTCTACATCAGTAAGCTCTTCCTTTATTTCTTGTGAGAGCTTTCATGTCCATGGTACACCAGTGTGGTGATTGTCGAGCCCATCTGGGAATGTGATACATTGTCCACATCAATTCTGGACTATCCAAGGTATGAATAATCAGCTGTATAAGGCCAGATCCCATAGATAATACAACAAAAATGATGGTCAGCGCAGTGCAGCACATATGGTGTCATCATGCTGGACTTCAAAGGCATCAAAATCTTTAACATGGCTGTGTGAAATAATTGTTTCTTGAAGGGGCAGAATGCAAGATTGTTGGAATACTTTTAGATGCTATTCGATTTGTTAGAATACTTTCAAAGGCTATGAAATAGAAGGTGTACTTACATTTTGGGATAGCGAAAATGGCAAGAAGTTCAACAAGGCTGCTACAGTGAGCATGCCACACATTGTTGTGCATATTACCAATAGACATATATACAGTAGTAGTTGTGCTGTCCTGTTCCAGTGGAAACTGTCATCTTGTCGCTCCCTAGGATAATTGGAATGAACGTGGAACTATAAGTACTCTCATCCTCAATCTCCTGACATGAAATGCTCATACTGTTGTGTCCTTTTATTATCCAAGAAGTCATGGTAGGGAGCATAGTCAATTTGTCCACATCAGCAAATCCAGGTATAACTGAACACTACTCAACAACACCATAGTACTCATAGTGAGGTCCCATTACAGTAGACAGCACTCTCCCAGACTTTTATAGCATCAGTGTAAGCTTTGGAGTATCACTAGTCATCTATAGTATCCATTAGATTCAAAGAATATATGAGTGTAACTCATTTTCAGATTTTGTCTGATGGTTGACAATATTACAAGGATGTCAAAGAATTTGTGTCTACCCAAGTCTATCTATAGTTGTTCAAAGTATCCACCAGATTCAAAGCATACAATAATGTTGCCCAATTTGAGATGGTTAACTATGATAGAGTTTGGGAGGTTATGAAAATACAAGAGTATTGATTAGATGGAACCAAAAGGATGAGTTTCCAGATTTCAAACATGATTATATAGAAAAACATATGATTCTCAACAGTCTGAACACAAAAGAGAATGAAAAGAAAAACTACATGAGGTAAGAACTAATCAATCACTACACCAAACTCATCATCATCATGTCCACCATTCATCCTGAAGTTCATATTGAGTTTATGGTAGCTAGCCTTAATAGTACCAAGGGACTCACATGCCAGTGCTACCAATCTCACCACATATTTGATCAACCTTGTCATTCTGTTCAAGCTCCTTGATGAGATTGAAAACCTGACCCATTTTGAATGGTATAAATCACCTGAGAAGTGAGGAAACTTAGCCTGCCATGTATCTTATACCCATCAAGGATACATCTGATCTGTCAACACAATCAATATATACATACTATCACTACTACCAATTAATTCAAACATGACATGGACTTACTGCAGTCACAGCAAGGTACATTGTGCTATTTGGAATGCGTGTTCCAAACTCACTTGGTCGAAGATTGCTGATGCAATTGTCATGGCCAAACAAAAAGATTAGTAGCAGGTCTCATACAGCAGGATGGCCAAAATTGGTGTGACCCTGATCATAAAACATCAGACAAGTAGTGTATAAAATTTTGGTCTGGTCTGGTCTTTTGCCTTTTTTGGAAAAGACCAGAGGGAGACTGAAAAGACTGGTCATTTTGTCTGTTTTGGTTTGGTCTGGTCTGGTTTGAGTTGCATACCATTGTGGAGGAGACTGTTTCAAAATATCTTATAATTCGATCAAATAAAATTGTAAAAATAAGCAAAAGTCAGGGTAAATTGAGGACTATACTACCAAAAAGGGGGTAACATCGGTTGCTGGTAAGGACTGGTCTTTTTGTAGTCCTTTGATTTTCCTGAAACAAAAAGACCAGGATCAGTTCTAAAAAAATTCTAGGAAAGACTGGTGCAGTTCTCGGTCTTTCATAGGTTCTAGGACCAGACTTTTAAACATTACAGATGGGTGATCAAATAGAGAAGACAGACAGACTTCATCATCCTGATCACTATGAGCAACTGATGAGGTCACTAGCTGCTTCTTTGATGTGTTCCTGAGTATCAGACTTGGACATATTGTAGTCTAAATATCATAGTCACTGAGCATGGACAGCTAGACAAATAATAAATATCTTTGTTGACAGACCTCACCTCCTTTTTCCACTTTGTCAGTGTCATGTTGAAACGCTCAAACTGTTATGAAACTGTTGATTGTGACACATCTGTTTCTAGGCCAAGGATTGTTGATAGCAGTGTGTGTCCAAGTTTCCACTTTTCATTTCTCCAGGAAATCCTTTCATGTCGCTGGATAAAAGGCAAGTTGTGTAGGGTCAGTGCACTGGTCCTTCTTCTGTGTCTTCGAGTACTATTTACTGCAAGGGTTGGAGTTATCCTCCTCATCATCACTGTATAGAAATCCTAATACTTATCCGATTAGTTAGCATAGCTTATCCAGACCAGCCCTAAGCTGGTCTGTGCACACATGTCAGTAGTATAAATACTTGAATGCAGCAACTGAACAAGCCAGTCTTGTTCTGGTTGGATTCCCTCTAACCTACACATTCTCCTCCCAAGTCCTTGTCCCCTTGTTGAGGTGCTATAGTCCTTTTTGGATAGAGGTTGCCTTCAGTACAGAAATAACTACTGTTTTAATACTTTTCCTCATTGAGCTGATGTGTAAATTTTTTGTTGAAGTTCCAAAAACCCAAAAATATGATTTAGTAAATACATAAGCTTACGCCTCTTTCAGCCAGGGGTAAAGTTGACCAAACAAAAGACTGGGAATACATATGAGGTGGAAAAAAGTCAAACAATACAATTATCAAGAAAGCAATTTCTTTAGTGGGAATCTATTAGGTAATATACTATGGCTGTTTAGGGTAATTAGTAAGACCAAGATGGATACATCTAATTCAGAAGTTATCAAAGGTAATATTGTTAGTAAAGATGTCTAGCCTTCTGATTGGTAGTTGGAAGATAATACAAATCAAGTTTATTTGACTCTTGAACTACATCTTGAATGTAATGATATCAGATTGCAATGTGCTTAGATCTTCCTTCTTGAGCAGGATTCAAAGCTAGAAACATAGCACCTTGATTATCACAGTTAAGTGGTAATGGTATTTTGATCTCATGACCTATCTTGGTAAAGAGATGTCGTATCCAAGCAAGTTGCTTAGCAGTTTCTGTCATGTAATGTATTCTGCTTCTGTAGAAGATAGAGCAACCACCTTTTGTCTATGTGAAAATCAAGAGATGATAGCATCTGCAAGGAATATACAGTATCCAGAGGTAGCTTATCTAGTTTCTGTATCACCTGCCCAGTCAGTGTCACAATAGGCTAAGCCATTTTGTTTAGCTCATAATGTAATAGATACATTTTTGGTATATGAAAGATACTGGACTATATATAGTGCTCAGTTCACATGGCTTCAGATGAATTAGTCGAGAATTATGTCATCTTGATTACAGAATATGCAAGATCTGGTCTAGTGCCAAGCATAATGTATAGTAATGATCCTATTATGGATTGGTATTGAGATCTTTGCTTACTATCTTCATCTTCATTAGGACTTGGTATGTAACCAGAAGCAAGAGGTGTTCTAGCAGGTTTGCATTCTCTAGCTCCAATCATTTGACAACCTTATCAGCATAAGCAATTTGGTTAATCTTACTTAAGAGTTCGTTTAGAATGATCTCTGGTAATTGTCATGCCTAGATATTCTTTAGCATCTCCTAATACATGAGATTCCCATTGTGTAGTGAACACTTCAATATGCTACATTGACAACAAACACTATCTTGTCTTTTCCAATTTATTTGATATAAATACTAGGATCAGAGACAGTATATTTGAATCCCATTTGAACTAGGGATTTACGTAAAGCTTTGTTCTATTTAATAGTGGCTTGTTTAAGGCCATAGATAGCTTTATGAAGTCAACAAGACTCAGCACACTGATGACCCAACCCGACTTGGGATTCAGGAACCAAACAAAAATCAGACACATATAAAATGTTATTTGTGCATGTTAGACATAGTATGTGGTACCTGCTGGGATTCCCACAAATGTTGATGATGGATATTTGGCATTTCTGATGTTATATGATGAGAAAAAGCTGGGAGTAATCCCACACTACCTGACTAGAAGTCCCAACAACCAATGTGGAAATCCTACATCTTCTGACTGGGCTTCCCACATTGCCTAACTGGGACTTCCACATTTCAACATTTCAATAGGAATCTCAACTGTTACTACTGGGACTTCCTATGGCCCAACTGGGATTCCCTCATAACCATGGTAGGTGTTCCATTTCTCTGTTTGGGATTCCCACTCCTCTAGTCCCACTGCTCTATATAGGATTTCCTCACTACCTGAATGGGACTCCCTTATCACCAGGAGGATTCCTCTGTGTATCTAGCTAGGCTCCTATTGGCTGATATTGACCAATCAGAAAGCTTGTATTGCCGGAGTAAAACAGTCCCTGTCTTGATAGGGCATTTTTTACCATGTGTGCCTACATTACATCAGCTGTCAGGATCTACATATATGATTACATAAGCATCCCTAAGAGTGATAATATCATTCAAGGGTTTGTAGATGTACAATGTGTCTGCTTCATGGTACAAGAGGCAAATGCCCCTGTCCTGTTTGCCTTGCTCCTCTCAAGGAGTTAGCAGATCTATCCAAGATATTCCCAGCATGAACTGCAGATCAGGCAAAGGATGTGCTTGCCTTTGCTACCGGCAAAGCAAGTCGAAATTGCTTGGTCTTCGACCGGTTGAGGTAAATTCTAGTCTTATACTTTCCCTGCTTAGTTTTTTGTATGAAATAAACTCCAGAATGTTTTCCGAAAAGTTGCTCATTTGGACCCAGGTCCCAGAAGAAGCAGCTAGCTTTGATAACCTTTGTTATCTATATCTCGGTATCTGGGGATACCATTTTGCACAGGAGCTTGAGGATATATGAGCAATCTTTGTTTCTCTTTCCAATTGACCTGTTCATCCGATTGATTTGATGCTAGGCTTGATTCATTTTTGGTGTGGTGCAATCTTGTGCACTTCACCGGGTGTCCTACACATAAGCTTCAGTGATAGGAGCAAATTACAGGATCTGGCACAAGTATGCTTTTGCTTGTTTTTGCCAAACACATGTACTAATCATGACAATTTAACGACAGCAAGTATTCTATGCAGCGTTGAACGTTTCAACAGATAATGTAAGCCGGGAAGGCCACCAGCTCCTGAAGTTGTTATGTAGCTACCTCAAGCTAACTAGTCTCATTGGACTAAATGTTCATACCGAGAAGACGCTTCAGATGATCGAAGCAGAATTGCTACTTTTGGAAATGAACTCAAGGTATGTTCCGACATCACATAACTTATATGTTGATTCATATACTGTATTCCTTAGGAGTACATCTCACGTGTATTCAATGACAATCTCTTAGAATACCTCAAGACAAACTGGAATTTTCCTAAGATACATCTTTGGAAACACATTGTACATACAAGACATCTGGCACAAAAGAGTGACACGCAACTACAGCACAAAGCCAAATGAGAAGATGTACAGTGCTCTCAAAGATGCCTACCAGGACCGTTCTAATGGGAAGGATGTTGCAGTTCAAGTATGTATGCTGATATTTAATCCTAGACTGCACTATCTGCTAATCCTCCTGCTAGGTTCTATGAGTTGACCACCATCGTTTGGCCATGAAACTTATTCGTGGTCAAATAGAGGCTGAATGAACAAAGTGCTCACAAAGACAAGGCTGATGCTAATAACCATAATGACAATATGGACATCCTCATGAGTTTTGAAGGGCATGTTAAGCTTGGTGCACCATGCCCACTGAAGACCATCCAGCAGATTGTATACAACCATTATTCAGATCTGGTGTTTGGGAATTTCAACAGGAAACTTTCTACTTTCGTTAACCAATGCCTTCTGGTGTATCTTGAACGTGATCCTAACTCATGGCACATGATCTTATTCCCTGAGACATTCCAGGTTTGTGTCAGTACAACCGCCCACCATAATTATTATTTATCTCACTCTTTCCTTGGCGGGTAGTTGCAGGAGCATAAGTATCTCAAGGTGCACTATGAATCCAAGATGGACTGGCAACAAGCGACTGACCACCTTCATTGCAACCTCATGTTCCATGGAAAACCATGTTACAATAGCCTCATCTTTAAAACATAGTGGGAGGGGGCATGACCCAAATGGTATTGGGGCCACAAGTTAGGTGTCCTGCTTGCCCTCAACCTGGGATTAACTTGCCAGTTGGATGGGAAAGGAAGGGACCTGAAGAAGGATAATTATTCAGACGGTGTCTTGTCAAGAATGCAGCCAAACTTGGGATCCACACTGCAGATATACAAACGTACGAGGTCAGCATGCTAACATGCGACCACAGGGAGTGCTTGATCACATAGCAAAGAACAAACAACATGCAAAGGTTAGGTACATGGCTGCCCAGACGAGTTTGAAGGCACTGGCGCTGTTACAACTGGCCCAGATAGGGTCGGCTGTAGACTTGAAGGTGAGGGCTAAAGACGAAGGATAGGCCGAGCAAGCGTAACACCTGGCGAAGCCAAAGACTAAGTGTTCTTTCGAGGAGGAACTCACGAAGAGTCTCGTCACTCGAAGAGCTGAGGATAAGGGACACACCCGAGAAGGGCTGGAGGACTGAGGGGCGATGGGCGAAGGCACACGAGGTTTGGCTGAGAACTCTGAGTTGGATTTCAAGTAGCTCTAGCTTAAAGGATTACAAACGAGGAAACGAGTCCTCAAGTACTAAGAGATGGAAGGCGGTAGAACCGCATAGAAAGGACAAGTCATCCGCAGTATGGAATGAGTCAGAAACTGCGGAAGTCTAGATGTACAGTAACGAAGGCCGGATGATGACTGAGTAATGATGTCATCGTGAGTCAGAAGATAAGGTCGAGATAGGGAGATCTCGGATCATAGATAGGAGGAAGCAGGAGTGGTGATAGGAAGGTTGTGGAACATCTGCGATGTGAAGCGGGTGAAATCGCTAGAGTTCTAAGATACAGTAAATGCAAGTAAAGGAGATAGAGAAGAGAGAACGAGGAGGAAAAAGAGATGCATAGGGAGTCTTTGGGACGATTGTAACAGGCGCCTTTGGTTGCAGAGGCCAGCTGGGATGAGCTGCTTTGTCCACTGCTTGATGTGGACATGAGGTATATGACAGATATGCTGGATAATCAATTAGAGGGAACCAGAGATCTATCATGGATATAGAAGGTTCCTGGTGTTTTGGGGACAAGTCATGAAAATCTTCAGGATGGTGAGTCATCTGCCACTGAGATCTAACCTGCATCACCATTGACTTGCAATGCCTAAGGCCTACAGATTGAATGGTGCAAAGCAAGATCTTGCAGTGAGCGGTGGGCAAAAGAAATTGTTTTACTCAGAGAGAAAATGCAAAGAGTTGAGGCATCTACACACCTCTATCATCTTTCCTTCGAGTTGTGATTACTTTCTCCACACATGTGGCTGATTGTGGCTGCCAGTTGTTTGCCAGTATTTACAGCCACTTGACATAAGCCTCGGAGTCCTCTGTTCTGTTTCCTTTCGTTACTCACAGTGGACTGTCAGTAGCTCATTGTACTCGCTCAATATCATTCTTGGTTACTCACAGTGGACTCCAGTGTGATCCTACAGTCACTATTTAGTGGTTATACCACTCCTACCAACTCAGATATGTCACACCTGTCAAGGCCATGACCTAATTTGTGCAGTCACAGAGTATGTGGCCAACTTAGATGTGTCACATGATAAGTGAAATAAGTTTGTGGGGGTGGAATAACCATGACTTGTACTAATGGAGTCCATGTGAGTAACCATCAAAGATGTGATTTCTTTTCAAAATTACTTGGAAAAAAACTGAGTAGGAGTCTTGGGTATCTGGGTACTGTAAAGCTGTTGGGTTTTGATGAGGCCCACTACCATATTCCGAATGGATTTCTTGCAGGCAGGGCAAAAGGTGTAACTTCAACTTTTGCCCAAGATAAACTCCTAAAAGCCTGTTCATCATCCAAGTCAAAATCAAACCTCACCTTCTTAGCCGAATCATCTTTGTTACTCTGAACAAAAGCAGAGATTTCGACAGGGAAATTATGGAATTTCCCAATAACATGGTGTATAGTAGGCTTATCAGAAGTTGAATTCTGGCTCAGCATAGATACAGTGGATACGGGCTTGACAATGTTCAATGGCAGCTAATTGAGGTACAAATACTGTACCACTTGTTCTGGAGAAGCAATTTTTACTATGCAGTGTTCAAGTTCACCCTAGCACCAACATGAAGTAAACAGTGTGAAGAGAATGTAAAAAAAAAATATGCACTGCTTGTGTAGAATATGAATCAGTGGTTCCAAACAATTTTATCTGAAAAATGTAGTCACTGAGAGCGTGTAGCTTATAGGTTCAAAGGTTTAGCACTTTTGGACAGTGATCAGTTGTAACTACTCCTGGGTGCTGTGCAGAAGCATGACTTCCAGAATTTGCACGCTGGGCCCGTTATCTTTTCCAAGACTCGGCTTCACAATGAATCTCCCTGGTTGAGAAGGCTGGACATATATCTTCAACAAACCTAGTGAAGCTGCAAGGTGCTTTGTGACCTTATCAAGAGCTTTGAGAGTCTCATCGGTGTGCATCCGGAGCTTCACTAGTCTATGCCAATGCCCAAGTGTAAATATAAGGGTCATTCTGTTGCTGTACATGTAGGGTTCAGGAAACAGACCGCACTGGTGAATACTGGGAGAGTGCACTGAAAGTACAAGATAGCATCATGTCATAGGTATGGTCAAGCTGCAAACAATACTAGGGGCAAAACTAACTCATAATATATCTTCAAAATCATGAGCTGCCATGGGAAAGCTGCTCTGAAAATGCATCCTACAAGATTCATAAGCTTTTGCTGTTCATTAGCATTCCAGCTATAGACCACCCACCTTTACTGGTACCAGCAATTCTTCTTTCAGCAAACCTTCTACTTTGGTGGAGTTAACCACAAAGAGCTGTTTGTAGATAAACTGTCATGCAGAAACAATTTTCTCTTGTCTTTCAGAGGTATTCTTGTGAGCTAAAATATCCTGCTGATGAATATCTTGCTCACTTGCCAGATCTTGAAGGCAATCCTTTGGTATATAAGGCAATGGGGACATGGACATTTGTCCTAAGTTGCATATGTTTGCTATCAAAACTCTAAACCACCATGAATGTCTGACAATTCCTTTCAATCTGTTGGGAACATCCTACGCATTACGCTATCATTACACATCAGTGGAATACCATGCTCATAAGCTTGAATGAACTCTTCATCTAGCAGCTGGTACCATTGAGCATGGAAGAGCTCCCTGTTACAGTGAGTGAAAAAGGACTCGCTAGGTAGCTTATCCCCAGACATTTCCATAACAAATTCTCTGAAAGGATCCAAAAGCTATATGGTAAAAGTTAGACTCAGCCCAGTCAATAGTCAATAAATCACTGACCGTCTGAAAGTAAGCTGCATGTGCACACAAGTTGGCCAATGGTTGACATCACTGATACTTTGTCTTATTTGCAAAGTAGACATACAGTGGCCATAATTGGTGTCACTGAATGAAGTGACCAAAACATAAATGCGGTAAATCACATGTAGGTTCAGGGGCCTATTCCTGGAGTGGCTGATGAGCTTCCAAGAAAGTTCTTGAGGTATACAATTTTCCATGGACTCAAAACTCGGTATCCTGATCCAGAGGATGCCAGAGTAATTAATAAGGCCCATAATGGAAGACAGAGGCATGTGGGGTACGATCCATTGGAGATTTTTTCACAGATGACTGAAACAAGTGAGCATCTAGGAAATGGGACAGATATTGTAACAGGAGTAGATCTCCAACCAGCATTCCCATTAAGCCACTCTGGTGTGCCATCTAGCTCCATCTGACCCAATTCTTTGTCAATTTTTGCCCATTTTATGCCTTGAACATCTTTGAGAAAAAAGTCTTCATTCTCCATGCATGATATTAAATAAGTCTTTTAAAATCATCCTTGGTCTTATGAGAGAGCTTCTTGATTCCAATACCAATCACCCAGAAGTAGTGATGATTTGTTGGGATATGGATAAAATGGATTGTATGTACATTCTCTATTTGGACTCTATGCTGAAATGGAGTTGTTGCCAGAATATCTTTGAGGTCATGAGATGGTAGAGAATTGCTATTCTAGCATCTCAGCAGTCCAAAAGAGTTTGGTTGAGTTCTATAGACCTCAGGTGGATTCAACACAGAGGGTGGTAGAGCTGACTCAGATGTTGCTGGTGTTGATAAGCAAAATAAGCTTGTGAAAGGGGACTTGTAGGTCACCCTGGAGTCCACTGTAAGTAACCAAAGAATGATATTGAGCGAATACAATGAGCTACTGACCTGGAATCCACTGTGAGTAACCAAGGGAAACATAACAGAGGACTCCGAGGTTTATGTCGAGTGGCTATAAATACTGGCAAACAACTAGCAGCTACAATCAGCCACAAGTGTGGAAAAAGTAATCACAACTTGAAGAAAAGAAGATAGAGGTGTGTAGAGCGACCACAAGGGTCTAGAACCTCAAGGAGAAAAGATTGATAAGGTTATCGACCATGGGAAATGCAATGGTGATGATTAGAAGTAGCGCAGAGTGCTATAAAGTCTACAATGAAGTAAAAAAGGATAAAGAGTGTGAAACTACCAAAAGTAACAGGTGTTTAACTAACTCAAGAGATGGTGACGAAGAGAGCAAAGCTGAGGCTCAGCTGGAGGCAGTGGTCACTTATGAGCTTTCTTCTTGTGGTAAGATTCTTTGGCTGCTTCAAGGGCACTAGCCATTCTGTGCCTCTAGAACATGTGTGCTGGTGCCTTGTGAAGCCAGGAGCAGCCACAAGCACATGTTTATAAGAGCACAGTGCTAAACTGGCCTATCATACTATAGGTGAACAGTCAAAGTACAGAGGTGTTGAGTAACTTTGAGACATTGAGTAATAACATTACACCTTTACTTCTGGAAAGTGCTGACACCGGTTGTTTAAGAATTATAAAAAAAATAGCACTTATAGAGCAAGGTTATGGGGTAGGACTGACTGACCGCTATTTTGATAATCTATTACAGACTCATCGCTACAAAAGTTGGGTTGACATCAAGCTACAAGACAATCAAGAATGCCTGAAGTATCTTTTGGATCCGGTAGGGCTTACTTTTAGAGTTACTGCTTTGCCTCCAAACACTCTTCTTAAAGATACATAAATTGCCTGCCAAACCTTGCACTTTGAAATATGCTGTACCTGTTGATGTAGTAGTACTTCCAATCATCAGAATCTTTTTCCAAGTGAGATAAAACAATATTGTCAGGATGGTAAATGCCCTTTTGTGAAGGCAGGAATAAGAAGATGGAAACCTCTTAATACCTCTGTAGGGTCAATGAAGTCACATTCATCCTTGTCATTAATGGAAACACAACGAAGCATATCCAAAGTGAATCCACTCAGTGGGATGGATGGGACCAATTTGAACCATAAAACATGTAGGAATTCCAATTGTTGAGGGTTGTAGTCCTTTAGCCCCAGAGTCCACTGTGATGCAAAGTGTAATTGACTATCAACAAAAGTGTAATGAAAAGGGTAGTTGACTGCCAAAAAAGTATAGTGCAAAGTGTTGTCAGGTGTACAAAGAAGTGCAGTGAAAAGGGTAGTAGACCACCAAAAAAGGTTACTGTTGGTGATTTTGCACACTTATCATCTTGTTACCTCATTGTAGACTTTGTAGTGCTCTGCACTACTTCTAACCATCACTATTAGAATTCCCCATGGTAGATGATAACCTTATCAAACTTTTCTCCACAATGTTCTAGACCCTTGGGTCGCTCTATACACCTCTACACTTCTTTTTCTGTGAGTTGTGATTACTTGAGCCATTGTGGTTTTCACATACTTTCCAATACACTTTATACATATAACTGCCTATTTAGATTGTCTCTGGAAGGCTTGTAGATGCTGTAATATTATGGTTTTGTGGATTATAAGACTCTTGTCTAAAGGTATTTACTGACCGAGGTCCACCATATTGGTTGCCAGTTGGTCTGGGTCAGACACTGTATGGTGATTCATTGGTGAATCGTGAGCCGCTGTGAGTATTGATCATTCTCCATCCTAGGTACAGGCCCATAGCCCTAAATTCTTCGCCAAAAGAAGATTGTTACTCGTCCAAGTCGTCCTATACTTTGCCTACTACTGGAGGAAGCAGGAGGCATTTCATTGCCATTTAAAGAAGCCTCAGATGCCCTACAGAAACATACGGCATATCACTCTTGTACATGGAAATTCACTTGAGATGCTGACATTTATCTGATGTTCTGATCAATTTTGTAGCTCCTTTCACAATTGCCACCCAGGTTTTTCAAGGCAGGTGTGACAAAGAGTGTGAGGTAGGATGAAATTGGCCATACTAGTTCGTAAGAAACTGCGCAGCCTTTCATTGAAAATAATTCCATCAAATTCATACATAAACCCAGAAAAAGTTAGTATCAAGTCAAACAAATAACACTTACTGCCAATAGTTCCAAAGTCTATGAAGAAAAGTGGAGCTAAGTCAGTAACTGAATAAAATAATGCAGTGATGCACTTACCAAAATAATAATATCCAATAGTAGATGAGGAAGTGTGATGGAATGAATGTGTTGAAGTGTTGAAGTGTGTTGTGGTGTTGAAAGGAGATGGTAGTGGTTGAGGGAAGAGAGAGTAACCAAGCAAGCACCATGTTTTTCACAAGGAGGCTGTCTAGCCTGCAAGTCCTGCAGCCAATGACGATACCTGTTGATGTCTTGTAAATGCAATCAAATCAGATCAATTATCAATAAATGTGACTCTGTAATGTATCCCAGGATCATTTGATTACATCCTAGATTGGTCACATTGGCTGTAATCTTTCCGCAATGTCCTTGAAACTTAATGATCAGGTCGGTGGTGTAGGCTATGCCTCCTGCCGAGTTTACTATGCCATCTACATTGTAAACTGGTATAACGAGTTCCAGGGGTTTCAGGGATATTTGTTGGGCTTTGGCCCAATCAGTATCTATAAACCATTTGCTCCACTGTCTATGAGTGCAGCTACTTCAATGTTTTAATTATATATTTTTGACCACCATTCGTCATAGTGACTATATGTGACAACCAAAGTACTGTCATCTTGACCGAAGATCCAGTTTTCCATTCACGCATGTGCCATGTTCATACTAAGTACCTTCACATTTGTCATCACATTTGACTTGTATGACATGTGTTCTTCTTTCAATATAGCAGACATTTTCACAAAAGCTTTACTGCATCCTGCATTCAGTAATCTCCGACTTTGTTTAGCCTTCGTAAGGAGACATTTTCTCTATTTTCCTCCCTCTCATTTCTTTTTATTTTCTCTCATTTCTCTTCACTTTCTGCTTGTCTCACTGAAGAGGAGTGTTGGCACTAACAGTGAGCCAGCATTCCACTCAATACAGATTGGCATTCTACCCATAGTATATATATGGGTTGTAGCTACCACCACCTCACCTCTCATCTGTTCCATCACAGTGTTGAAGGGTGAGTGCAGTTTTGTCCAAGCTACGATATGAATGTACACTAACACTTGATGTATAGCTAACTTGTATCTTAGGTAGTAACAATATACATCCATTCTATCACAGTGTTGAGGGCTGACTCGTATCTTAGTCTTTATATTCTTCTCTTCCTTGGTCTGGACGGTCGTAGGCCTGCCAGGCGACATCTTGGGCATCTTTGAGCTGGCTTTTGAGTTGCTTGATTGTTTCGTAGAGCAAGTTGAGCTCGCTCTGGGGTTAGGGTGTGGGAGGGAGTGGGAATGTCTCGGCTCGATCTCAAGACCGTCTATCCCATGGGATTGAACGTGGATGGAGTCTGGTCTATCAAGTATTCCTCTGATCTCATTGTCAATTTGAAATTCTATGTGACTTGCATAGGCAAAGTGGTGATCGATGAAGGTAGGGACAAATTCACCATCAAGAGATCTTAGGAATTTGTTCCTGAGCCATATCAAGTTCAAAGCCTCCTATGTAATTGTCATTGGGGTCTTCTTCTTGTACTGGTAATCTAGGGGGATGGAGAAGATTTCTCGCACAGCAAGGAATACATTTTGGAAGGTGATGGGAACTGATGGGGAAAATTTATGAAGACCTGGTCTTGTGCTTTGTGAAGTGCAGTGAGTTCTGCAGGAGAGATCTTGGACTTTGTTTTTGTTATCCCTTTGTTTCTATTTCGCTTTTCGTCTTATTTACAGTTCATTTATGCTTCCTTTGTATTTTGGTAGTAGTCTTGGGTATGCCCATTGACTATAAAAACTTTGTACTTTTCTCCTAGTCAGGAATCTATGTTTTTACCTCTGTTTTTTATCATGCACGAACGTCCCCTTGCCATCTTACACTTCATCTCTCCTTTCTTGATACGTCCCACCTTTCTCCTCATCATTTCCCGCATCTCTGATATTCCAGTCTGCTTTCCTGCACTTCAGACCTCCATTTTCCAGCCGGAATCATGCCAGCCCATTTGTTTCTGCTCAGAACTGATATGGATATTAATGATGATTAATTGTACAGACAGTGAAAATGTATACAGAAAAGAGAATGGACTACTCATAGCTATGCAGCAATCATAGCTAAACAATCAGTAATATTTTTGAAAACTAAAATGAAGTGGGGGCATATGGGTAATGGCACCACAAGTTGGAAAAATATTCTGCCAAATCAGCGGAGAGTGGCCCAGGCACTCCAGGGTGCTGCTTATGATATTATATATAAGAAAAAAATACAAGGGAGTCCCAGTAACAGTTGATGTTGCTGCCCTCCATCTTCCTTACTGTGTGAGCATCCATGACCTTGTTTCAAACTGTCCATTCCACATGAAATGTCACAAATGAAATATTCTATTAAATATGTACAAAAACCTTCAGCTCGAAGGCTTGAAAAGGCTGCTGCCAATGTCCTAAATGTATTCAGCTGCAAGAACATATTTGTTCCCTGAAGGCTGGGACTGGCCCAGGTGAGTGTCTATGGTGATTTGATATCTTCCCATCTTCTTTGGACATCTGATGAGGCAAGCCAGGGTCCTTGACAAGTGTATATAAGAATGTTATTGAGACTGATGTCTCGGTAAAGAACACAGTACATGTCCATGAGAGTGTAATAGACTGGCCAAGAAAAAGTGTGATTTAGAAAGAAAAAAAAACAATGTACTTACCATGAACAATATCAATGAAGATACTGACAAGTTCTTGCAATAATCCGAAATTGATCAGAAGGAGTCACCAACCAGTGTCATCAAGAGACATTGATGGATGCAGGTCTCAAATTCCATGCCGCGAACCAGAAATGCTGGTTGGAGGAAGTTGGTTGTTCCATTGGCATCATTTATTTGAACTGTCCATGCCTCAATCAACTCTGGAACACCAAGCAGCAAGCAGCCCAAAGATCTTCTTCAAGATTTCCTCCTCTGTGATTTTTCTGCCATTCAAGTGGGTCCAATAGTCCTTTACAATGTAACTTTTTCTCTTCCTCTTAACTAACCACAAGCTCAATGCCCTACTCTGGATCAAATGACTGATGAAGATAGAGATAGGAAGGATAAGCAACAATGATAGGGGAAAAGCGGATCATCAGCGATGTGGAACAAGATGAGAAATTGCCCGAGATTTTTATGGTACAATGTGAAATAGCACATGTAGCACGAAGCTACCAGAGTCTACTACACTACACCAATAACCATTAGTCCAGATCACCATCCGACCCCTCAATCTCATCCTTAAGTTCTACCTGATCATCCTCCTTCAACCACCAACCACTTTGTTCCTCCTCCTTGATTTCCCGATCTCTTCACTGTGACTAGTACTAGTAGTGTGACTCACTTGTCCATATTCCTCAATGGCATACTTGATGACATCATCAGTGATAGCAATGAGGCCAGTGCTCTACTCATTGTGGTCAATGCCCACATTCAACCTGTGCCCGATTGAGCATTGAACGCAAGTGCTGTACATCAACCATATTACCGGCCGTTGTCAAAAACCTCTTTGAGAAGCTTGGGCAAGATGATGCCCTGTACCTTTGTTTGCTCATCAAAGTACTTCAATGTTTGGAGATGCTGCTTGAAGATCAGCTTGTACTCGTCTTCTTTGAAGTAGATAGTATAGAAATCCTATGTGGATGTTCTAGAGAAAGAATAAAAGGAAGTCTCTAGTAGAAAACTTACTAGGAAATTTAAGTCGAGCTGTGAAGGCTAAGACGAGGTATCAATCACTATTTGGGAGTGAAAGCAACCTGATATTCTAGGCTAAGGTAGGCCCAGTATATATACTATGACAAGTATTTTGTACACACGTTTTCCGGTGGTCCACTCGTCAACCACACATTCAATCTAATTAGTAGTATTCAACCAATCATCAATTACTTACCGCTGTGAGCATCGGAGTGAACATGACCCGTGGGAACAGATCATAGTACTCTGTCCATTTAATTCCCTCACCATCTTTCTGCTTGAAGAGGATGTCATTGATGATGAGCTGGATGGTGTTGTTCCTGTAGATACTAGCATGGCGAGGGTAAAGTTCTTGGATATTGAACATTAACAAGCTTGTAGTAGACTGGATACTGAATATGAACACTTACGTAGAATGTGAACACTGACTTGTTCTTCAGCTCCATCACAAGGTTTCAGTTTTTCTCCTTGGTGGCTGCGCTGTCTCTAATTTCGAACCCGTATGACATGGTGGTGAATGTCTTTGCTCTCAATTTGAACTGGCCCCAAAGGTGTGAACCACATGCCATGATCTAAAATATATTGAGTGATCAGCATACTGTCCTGCAGCCAGATCAATACTTACAATCAATCTTGATCATTCCTACATCCAGCTCTATATCTGGTAATTTGTTGTAAATACAGCTGGCATTAAAAATGTCCTTGACCCAATTGAGCTCCTTACGGGGCTTGGAAAAAGGATTATCAATTAGTAATAATGCATGATAGAACTCAATGGCAGTTCTGATGACCTGACACTTGTCATGATCATAGTCAGATATCTTAGGTCGACTTGAAGACTTGCCAATAGGTCTTCATCATCACTGAGGATGATGTGGTTCTCTGGGTGAATGGAGGGTTGTCATAGTCTTCTTCTTCATCATGGTCATGATCAGGTTTATTAGTCCCGAAACTCAAGCTGGGTCTATCAAAGGAAACAGTCAGTGAATTGGATAAATAGTTGTCAAATGACTCAACTTACTCGTCTGTCTCCTTTTTGAAAGTGAACAGAGTAGGCACGTGAGCTCTCTTGTGTGTGGCAATCTTATTCAAAGAGCATCAGGAAAAAACTACCCTGGATAATTGCACAGATTCTACATATTTTCAATAGAATATAACAAATATATACAAGTTATATTTCTTAATTCAATAAAACATTTGATTGCATCAAATAAATAATACATAAATACATATAAATTAAGCTGCCAGACCATCTATTATTCATACCAGAAACATTGCAAGATGATCAACAATATTTATTATTCCTACATCAAAACTCTACTACATTAGTATACAAACAAGTGTAGGACAAAGAGTGTACCAAGTGTACAAAAAAGCGAAAAAGTGTAAGACAAAATATACCAAGTGTACACAGAAAAGTGTAGGAAAAAGTCTACCAAGTGTATAAAAAAGTGTAGGAGAAAAAGTATACCAAGTGTAGGGAAAAGTATACCAAGTGTACAAAAAAAGCTTTTTGCATTTTTCTGTAACTTTAGTACACTTTTTTGTACCTTTTTTCTTAGCAGTCCTAGTTGTGGTTAGTGTGCCTGGACTATTTGCAGTAAATGTTTGTAAAATTCAACCAAATTCAGTTATATTATCTAGAGGTGCCTAAAATTGAATACTCATCATAGATAATCTGCACAAAATTCAGTCATATTATCTGGAGGTGCCTAAAATTAAACACTAACAGCAGATAATCTATACAAAATGTTGAAAATATCTCAATTAGTTGAAAAATGCTACAAATACTGGCAATTATCTAGGTGAGGTTTTTCATGATGTCTTCGGCATTCAAGGTGATTGCCGTGGACGCAACCAGCTGACTCAAGTAACACTATTTGCTGGTTTGCTTCTTCGGGACAAAGACCTGATCAGCAGCAAGAGATCTACCATGTTGGTGTATCTGACAGTGTCTGAAGAGCTTTGCCAAGCTATGATCGGTGAAGATGACATCCAAAATTCCATTCTTCCATGGTGCCTGCACGTAGAGCAGCAAATTAGAGATGCACATTTGAAGAAGATCGTTGAACCAGAGACCCTCTGTCATACATTTGATGATATGCTCAGCTTATTGTCATCTCTAAGTCGAGAAGGACAGTATAGGCAATTAGTTTTGAGGCTGGAAAACTTGAAGGTGACATTTCAAATATTTTGACCGACATCTCAACTAATAGAATGTAATAGGGTGGATCAAACATGGTTGACGGTTCATTACCCTCAATTTTCATGGAGAAATATGCTCTTCATCACGCAGGACGTGAGGCTTACATGCTATGGAAGAAATGGGTGTGAAGAAAAAACACCACAGCCTTGGTTACATGACAGTGCATGTTACATTTTTTGGCATGATTTCACGGGACTTGGAGATGAGGGGACTCCAATCAGGTAACATGTGCATATCCTCACATTCCAGGCTACTTGGTAGATTCACAAGTGACTCCAAAGGCCATTGAGTCCATTTTGAGCTAGTGTAACAATATGGTGAAAGCCATTGGCAATCAAGATGGGGATGTTGGACCCTGGACTTTTTCCTTTCCTTTCAATGTCTTTGGGTTGACCATCTCTGGTAAGTCTTCCTTACCCTTACCACTGCAAGAATTTAAGTGTCTCCAGCTTTTTGCCACATGGATGACCTCACCATCGCATCTATGATATCTGGGAGGTCCTTTGAAGTGCTGCACTTTACTTTATGGTTTATGCAGGCCTTATAGGGCTTTATCTTGTTGAGTCTGGAAAGGCAACTACACAAGGCTGATTCTAGTTCTGCAAAAATTACATCCCTGTAGTCAATAAGCAAGTTGCTATGTTGTAATAGAGAGCCATACCAGTCTGAATTGCATTCCTTCATCTGTATCAGCCATGACCTTTACTGATTGTTTGTGTCTTTGAAGTGAGGAGTCGGTAGTTGGTTGTCCAGGTTCATGTTTCCCTTGCCCTCGGAGTTATCCTGGGAGTTAGAAGGGAAAGGACACTTTATACCACTTACATTTCTTATATAGAGATTTACCAGAGGAGCATGTTTTCCTATTGTGCATCTAGAGCAAATTCATCTGCCATAACTTGGAGAGCTTTGAAGCTGGCTTGTGATTGTGACAAGATGTTATTGATGGTTGTGCAGCCTCAATCAAAGACATTTGTATTCTTTCATCATGCTTCAACTTTGCTTATTGGTTCTCGAGATGTATCTTGACAATTTGAGCAAGAACCATGGCACAATGCTGACATAGAGAAGGATACAATGAGTATTAACAATCTTCTAGGTGTATTGTACCCCATTGTACTTGACTAGGGTCGGTCTGATGCACTTGCTGACAATAGATTATTATGAAGCAACACTCAACAAGCTTACCCAGCTTGACGATTCACTAAAAGATAATTGAGGAGAATGCCATGACCAGCTGATGGAGAAAGAGGCTGAACTGAACCATGTTATCACTTATGATGGTGTCTCTCAAATATATGGTCAAGGTGTGAGTAAAAGGCATGTACATCATTGGAACTGTAGATAACAAGTGCTCCGACCCCCGAGGGGGCCTATGGCACAGTCGGAAAATAGAGGGTGAAGCAAAGCACCTACGTCAGTGAGACAAACTTTAAGGGAAAGCCATAATGACAAACAACCCTACCCAAAAGTAGGAAGAAAGAGGAGGTCTGTTGGTGATAAGGAGGTGGAGGCGTGAGGCCTACCTCACTGAATTGTATTTGATGTGAAAGAGTTGCAAGCTTATAATCTCAGATGCCGGCCTGTCAAGGAGTCCCACACCCAAGGACACTGAGATGACCACAAGAACACCCTCGGCATGTGTGGAGAGAATGACATCCCCATTAGAGTCAATACCCACATACATTGGTGGAGCCGTAGCATGCAGGAGTTGGACTACTTGGGGACATTGTCGGGCATCGCATTGGTGAGGATAGAGGGTGCATCAATGAGTCAATGGAATTGGTGATAAATGCAGGGCAGCATTCATTGTCTAGAAGCTGCTGTAGCCAATCGTGGCCAGGGGGAGCTGTATGACTCATTGCGGATGTGGTGGATAAGGGAGAGGTGGGGGTTAGTGGCTGAGCAGGGGCACCATGTTGGAGTCCTCAGGGAAGGTGGGGTGAATCAAAGTCCTGATGATCCAGGAGCGAAGTGAGTTAAGCCCGCAGGTCCACTACCTCTCGCTGCAAAGCCCTGAATTCTTCAATGGCCACTGCCGGAACGGCAACCCGTGGTAGGTGACTCTGAGGGGGGGCGGGGCCAGAGGCGACACCCAAAGAGGAAGGTGTAGGTAGAGGGGGCTTCAAAGAAGCAAGCTGGATCCTAAAGTGGAGCAGCATATTGTTTTGGTAGAGCCGGACTAAAGCCGGGCGGACCTTCCCAGACTCATCAGGGTCCAGGGCAATGGGGGACAAGTGGGCCTTGAAGAAGTGGAAGAGCGCGACCACCCATTTGGTGGCCTTGGTGCTGTCTTTTGGGCAGGCAAGGGAAATGGAGGGCACATCAAAAGATGTGCCCTTGCGGGGGCTTTCCTTGACGGTCCAATGTCAAGTATGGGGGTGGGCGTGTAGGTGGTTGGCAACAAAACCCAGGAGCAATGGAGGAGAGTAGCGTAAAGTGAAGGTCCCCTTGGGGAAGGAGTGAAATCTCCTCCCAACCTCAGAGAGAGGTATTGCACAGGGCGAGTTCAGGGGGCATCAATGTGGGAGTCAACGAGAAGTTGAGTTGATATTCTCACTGCTAGTGGGTTCTGTGACTGCATTTATTTGATTCCTAGGACTGATGATCAAAGAGATTATTGTTGCAATTGCAGTGAGATTGAGATTGTTGAAGCTGAAAGCCATGGTTTGAAGTTTGAGTATTGGACCATGGCACAATAAAGGCTCCATCAGCTGATGTTGATTGGCCAGTCAGTTGCGGAAACTTGGTATATTGGTTGGCTGGAAGCTTTAGAGTATTAGAGTCATTTCAGTCCATTAAAACCATGTCCATGAAATCATCTTAAACATGGAAAAGATGAGGCTGCTGCTAGTCTGTATAGAAATCCTAAATATATAAATATTCAATATTCAATACAAACATACTAGCATTTGATATCGGCCAAAATAGAACTATAATTGGATGATGCTGCTGGATTAGTATGTCTTAATCCATTTAACCATCTTTTATGCTCCACATTACTAGTAGCAACAACAATGGTAAGAATAACAGGAACAAACATAGCTCATCTTGTCTGATCAAAGGACAAGAGATACAGAAAGTCGTTGAGGGACAACAACAATAAATATGCAATAAAATTAAGAAAGAGTAACTGACTTTGAGTCAAAGGTGCTATATAATTTCAGGGCATCACTGTAGAATCTGTTGAGTGGTGGTAAGTGAGGTTGGAGGGGCAGAAATTACAGGTTATTCCATTCACAGAGTTGTGGATTTTGTCTAATATTGTTGTGGTTTCTGTTATATTTTGTTTGTGCATGTCTTTTGTGTTGCTAAGTCAGTGGTAACTTAATGAAGCATAGCTATAGCCTTTGGGAGATTGCTACAATGAGTCTGTTTGTGATAGACTCAGCTATTTGCGAGCCATGTGTAATCCATTAGGATAAAAATGTCATAATGTGTATTGCTTATTGACAATGGCTTGTTTGGATGTACAGAGTACTTGCATAATACAGAGCAATGTTGACACAAGTAGATTTTGATTGTAGAGTTCACCTATTGGAACAAAAAGCTGTTCCTCTAGATAGTTTTTCCCAGTCAGTGAATTGATGATGATTTCTTTTGAAATCATAGTAAGGGCAAAATGTTGAGTAATGGGGAGTTTGGGTGGGATTGCTCCCGATATATCACACCTTTTCACCCCCTTGTGCATTGCTGGGAGCAGCCTAAATATGATTCCATAGCCCATTTGGGCCAAGCTCATTGGGAGGCCTAGTCTATTAAACACCTTGGTTCAGCTCTTGACTGCTGCACCTTGTGCACTTATGTTTCAGCTCTTAACTCTTCTCTTGAGTTTTGCAGCCTTTAATTTGACTCTGACCCTGTACTTGACATTTTGTTTCTCTATTTGGAGCTGTTCTTGTTGTTTCTTTTGATGATTTCACACTTTTTTGAACTTTTTTTGGTTTATTGTAGACTATGTAGCACTCTGCGCATTAACATCATTGACCCACCTACTGTTGGCTCCTAGAGACAAAGCATCGTCATCGACTGCTTCCAGAAGAAATACAAGGAATGGTTACCTCAAGTACAAAAAGGCAATGTTGTTCTTTTACACAAGCTCAAGGTTTTTGAAATGTAGTACACTGTTGAAGTGACTCATGCACAGCATAATCTCTCAGCAGGTCTCTTACCTCTTGTTGCAAGGTACTGGAAAAATCCAACACAGTTTATGTATGTCACAGACTACATGGCCAATCCCCTGACCTATCCCTGAGTCCTACCTAGTGTCCGCCTGGATTGTTTCAAGTTGATCGCATGTTTCAATGTGAGATGTGGGACAGTGCTAAGGTGCTTGCCAAGGATATCAACCCAGGAAATATTGGTACTTGGACAACATCTGAGCAAAATAAAACACTGCCCATTATCTGGAAGGCACCATGCAGCTTCAATAGCAGACCGCTTGCCTGGATCAGGGAGTGGGCCAAGACTGCCCACACCTCGGAACCCTATTGATGTCTGACAGTGTTCCGAACACCTTGTATTCTTTAGCAGAAAGCTTGAGCTGCAGCTGCATCATGCGCCTCCATCTGGAAACGCCTTTCTGCAACAGAGCAGCTGGCGTGCAACCAATTAGTCAGTAGTCGCACGGTCACTACAAATTGCGAGCAAGGGAAAGTGTGACTATAACTAGCAATATAGAACTTTGTCCCGCTCATAGCCCAATATAGCACACATGGTGTTTCATCACCCCGACTCTGTCCCCCTCCCATTTCAACCATCCACTACGCGTTCTATCGCGCTATGTCCCACTCTCGTTTCCAAATGTCTCAACGACACCACGTGCAGCATCTGTCAATGCCATCATGTCAATGGAGACTGACCTGCCCAACTCCTCTCCTGCCGCACCACCTGCCAATCCGAGTCGGCTTATAGCCCGGCGCCGCCTCTCTGAGTCCAAGTCCCAGATCTCCATCACACTTCCCCACCACCACCATGTCCCGGCGCCCCGTTCCCACCACCATTTTCCCCTCTGTTCACGAATCGCCGACCCACTTTCTAAACTCGGGCCCTGTTTGGCAGCTGTACTTCATCCAGTCGCCGGACGACACCCATGACCCTGTCTCCGAATTAAAGATTCTACCCATTGTAAGTACCATTTACACCTTCCCAGCGCTGTCAATCACACCCATTGATCTTTTAGATTCGCCGGGCCAAAACACGCATGTACTTGTGCACGCCCAACATCGCTATACGACCTGACAGACTCAGGTTGCACGGGCTGCGCCTTTATGACGAAGAAACCGACATGCACTGCCTAACCAGCAGGGCGTACCTCAGCGACTACTGCACGAACATCGCCATCATCCTCGGCGCCAGCCCAATCGTCATTGTCACCACCTGGGATGCCAACAGTGACGAAGAAGAACCGGCGTGGATGACCGAGACGCCCTTCGACACGCTGTTCTGTTCAACTGCCCTGTACCAGCAGGTCGTGCCCTATTTCACACTGCACGCCCTTGTTGAGCACGCCAATATTGCAAAAAGGCAAGCTATCGTTAATTGGTGCAAAGCGGTTGATGTCCGTCTCAATACTCAGTCCCATCCCAGTGTCAATACTTATATACCCTCTTCCAGATGCGGTTGTATGCCGAAGGGCTCAAGATGGCTCGCGACCACCTTCTCGAGTAACCACACAACTATGACACCAATCTCACTGACGCTTAGTAGTATCCGTTTGCGGCGGGAAAAGTTAAATACAATTGGTCCGTTGTAGTTTCAACATACAACATATGTGATAATCGCTGTATGGATTAAGATAAAAATGGTCACAAACTAATCCTACATTGTCCACCCTCCACGCTGATGGTGTCAATTGCCCGAACACTGGGATTAGATGGCAACTGCATACGATCCGTTCCACTGAGACCACCTCACCATGTGCTTGATGCCTTCGTGTCGAGCGACTGAGAAGATACATCTCGGTCGCGGGGTTCTTTGATCTAAATGGTGTCATTCATTCAATGTACGCTACAGGTTCGTTGAAGCTCTGTGTTGAAGAGAAGTAGTCAGGAATCGTAAAAATCGACTGTACCTGTGCCACTCAAAGCCCTGGACATCCATTGGTGACAGGGCATGTCACTGGCAATAACATGGCAGGAGAAACAATATGCTTACCTTCGAGTGGTGTACCGATTGTGTGGGGATTCCGATCTCTAGGATCAGTGCGCACGAGCGCAAAGTCATGATAAGCTGCTTCCACAGGAGCCCTTGCCCGATGCCAGGGCCGCGGGGGTGATGCACAAACTTGATTAATTCCTTTCGTGATGCTCGTCTCTGGAATTGAAGGCAGCCGCCGAGTCAGGCGAGCGAGTAAGTTGAATTTATCGTAGTGCCGCGGGGTGAAGGTGATGGTGTGCACCCTTAAGTATGCTTGCAGGCACTCCAGGAACCGTGTGGCTTGCTGATGGTTGATTATTGTAGATGCGGTGATACTGCGCAAATGTGGTGGGTGGTAAAGTGAGGGTGTCGAAACAGCTGAGTCACTCCTTCCCACCACCTTCGTGTCTCTGTCCTTGACTTCTGCTGTGTCACCGCCGTCTACCTTGTCACCTCGCTCATCAATGTCACCTTCTGGTATGTCTTCGTCCTCGTCCTCGTCTCTGTGACCGCCCTTGCACCATTCCAGGTAGACCGCTTGCCGATTGACCGCCTCTTGACGGCGCAACCAAGTCGTCATCTGGATGACGAAGTCCTTCTTGTTGGAAGCCCGGTAAGCTTGTTTCGCATAGTCGATGTGGAGGCGTTCAGGCGCCTCTGTGTTGAAGCCGTCTGCTGACCCCAGCCTATAGATGAGTTGGGTGTAATGTTGCATCGAATGGATCTTATGGATGTTGAAGTGATTCGCCTGGCGACCGCCTAGTTCGATAAAGACGTCCTTGCAGGCATGAAACAAGTCAAGCGCTGTCTGCAGTGCTCGGAGGGTTCGGGAAGTATGCCGCTGTAGAGACGAGAGATAGATGACGAGCGGACAGCTTGGGCCATACGTGCGTCGCTTCCACTAGCCATGAGGCCCACGAAGACTTTTTCCATTTCTTTATACTCTTTTCCAGTCCACTGGGAAATGCCTGAGATGCCATTCTTGAAGTGGCATACACTATGTAGGCTGGTCATCGCTTTAAAATGTGCGTCAATTTCAGCCTCACTCAAGATCATCGTGCACCACTTGACCAGGTGGTCCTTGAAGACCCCTTTATGTAGCTGGTGTAGGAGATCTGGGCTGAAGGCCTGGAAGATGTCAGAATGAGGTGGATTCGCCCAGAAAGGCGGATATATAGGTCTAAGGCCCAATGACTTGAAAGAGTGTTTGGCGGCTACGGCCGCATGGTCATCCGAGTCCGTACGGTCGTTGAAGGCAAGTACATCCAGAGTCTCTCTCACGTCTCTATTTGCAGCCACGGCGTTGTTGCCTCGAGCAGTCGGTTCGATTTTGCAAATTGGACACCGGTTTTCCTTGCAACAGGCGACCAAACATTGCTCTGGGTAGTCTGCAACATATGCAGCGAGGATCAGCCAGATCGATCGCATTGCACCATCAGGACAGGTCATGGGCATCCCCTCCGGGCTATTGACTGCGGCGGCAAGGGATGTAAGTATCTTGGACATGCAGTAGTGGAACAGGCGGTATCGAATGATTGATCTCGTTTGGTCAGAGAAGCCATCCAGTTGAGCAATGGGCAGATAGCCAACTAAGACCGTCACATGCGATGAAGGCTGCCGTCGAACATTTTTTGAGATGTTCTCTATTGTCAGGTATACCGGCCATGCTGCTTTATCTCCCCGGAAATTCGAGAGATGCGTCTTGTCAGATGACAAGATGACGGGAACCACGGTCGCACCAATCGGTAGGCATTTCTAGGCAGTCCGGCTAGTCCGTGAGCACTACTGATGCATATTTTTTCAGTGACGTGCATACCTGAACATCCCACCACCAATCGCCCGTCCAACATTCATCTACCACGCATTCTCCATCATCCTGCTTGGTATACAGGCATTCGGGTGTATATCGCGTGCAATCGCGGAATAACGGGTTGCCAAGGATCTCTCTGATGCATTCGACAGGATCGCAATACCACAATTCAAGATCTTCGACCTGCATACCTCCCTCATCGTCTTCAAGATCACTGGTCAGAGCAACGGACTCGCATTGCCAGTCCACACCGCGGGGGAGGCAATCAATTGCGTGCAGAAACTCCTGCTTGTTGCGGAATGACGGGTTCAGCCCACCTCATACCTCAAATGATGGTGAGCCGGGAATTCATTTCGAGTACACGTCGATACTCACAATATTGAGATTTAGGAACTTCTCGGCTTGATTGTGGCCGACGTTCTTGATTAGCCATTGGGCTAATTGCCACTCATCCTCATTCGCAAAAATAGTCCAGGAAGTCCTTAAACGTCTCCGGAAGAATGATTTATTCGTGAAACCTTCTAAGTGTCATTTCTTTCAAAAGAAGGTGGATTATTTGGGTATGGTGATATCTAAAGATGGAGTCGACATGCAAGGAGACAAGACAAAGGCAATCACAGACTAGCCAGTACTGAAGACTATCAAACAGGTTCAATCCTTCCTCAGACTATGTAATTATTACCGGCAGTTCATCAATGGATTTGCCAATATCAGTAAACTGTTAACCTTATTAACCCGGAAGGAACAGTCTGGGAATGGGCCGAAGAGCAAGAGTGGGCGTTCCAAGCTTTAAATTGAAGGTTCAAAGAAGCATCTCTATTGGCTTACCCCAATCAGGACAAGGAGGTGCTCTTGGTCTTGTGTAAAGACAGACTATGGAGGCCAAGCACCATTATCTCATATTCATTTGACGCCACAGAGCAGAATTACCCTATTTATGATAAAGAACTTTTAGCAGTTATCCGCGCTCTCAAAGAGTGGCAGCACTATCTTGTCAGTAGACTGAAGTTCAAGATTTGGACTGATCACAAAAACCTGGAGTACTGGAAAAACCCACAGACGTTGTCCGCTAAACAGGCACATTGGCACGTAGTACTCCAAGAGTTTAATTATCTTATGATATATAAACCGGGAACTACCAATTCCTAGGCCGATGCTTTATCTAATTTAAATGAAATCATTACAGTACTTCCACACCATGTATTCATTAATGATGTTCACCTTTCTTCCTCTTTTCTCGATAAAATACAAAAAGAAACAAAAAATACTAGTCTCAACGGACTACCAAAATACCAGTTAAATAACAATCTTTTATAAAATTCACAAAACAAAGTCTTTGTTCCTCCTTCTTTATTAAGTACTTCTCTCATTACCATCTGTCATGACTCGCCAATTGCCAGACATAGTGGTCAACAATGGACTTACTTGCTGGTAGCCCGGAAATTTGCTTGGGACAAACCGAACGAGTCAATCGAGACTTAGCCAGTTACCTACGACCATACTGTGCAAAGGAACAGGATCGCTGGGTCAATTTCCTGAAGATTGCGGAGTTCCAGCACAACAACTCGGTCACACGGGCAACCAGCAGCATACCATTCAGTGTCATATGGAACTACATGCCGCGCATGGGATTTGAAATCCTCAAGTTGGACTCAGAGGCAGCGACTTTTGTACAAGAAGCCAGGAAAGCTCACAAGTTGTTGAACAAGCATTGGTAGAAAATGTGGAATGGATGAAGGTGGCAGCAGACTCCAAACAGAGCAAAGCTCTGGACTATGCGATTAAAGATCAGGTCTTGCTTAGTACCGACCATCTCGATCTTCCCTACGACTCAAAGAAACTCATGCAAGATTCTGGAATCTCGAGGCAACACATTGAAGCTAAAATTGCCCAAAAGAGTTCAATGCTCACCGACAGTCAATGTATTCCACATGAAGAAATTCCTGGACACCCTTCCTGGACAACCGGTGGTTAGACCAGACCCAGTCCTTGTCAATGAAGAAGGTGTTTCTGAATAGGAAGTTGAGTTGATCTTGGAATTGCAAGTAAAAAGGAGCAAATTGGAGTACCTGGTGAAGTGGAAGGGATTTGATCTCACCAATGTGACATGGCAAACTTTGGCCGATGTCAGTATCGTCAAGACTGCTGTCGTGGACTTTCACTGGTTGAACCCATCTGCTCCAAGGAAAATCTGTGGTCTCTCCTTGATGGAGTTCCAATCCTGCGTGTCTGGAATCCATGCTTTAAAGAGGGGGTAGTATTGTAAATGATACCGACTGACCACTCATAGTCCGGAGCACAGTCCAGCCTCTCTGACACAGCGGACTAAGACCAGACATACCGAAACCCAGACTAAGGTCAGGTGACTCAACCCTCTGCCCTCGAGACCTAGAACATTGTATCATTATCTCGTCACCACTGTCATTACATTACTAACCACATCATGATATCACTATCTATGTAACACCTCATGTAGTCCGGACCTATGTAGATTAGTCCTGTTGTATAAATACTCGAGTCAGTCATAGCTGGTAGACCCAGCTTTGACCTCTTGAGCCTATCCAAGTGTCAATGTAGCCCCCGAGTGACAGTCGGTTAGTACGACCGGACTTCGGTTTACTTCAGGAGTCTTAAGGGTCAGGGGGTCAAGACGACGAGGTCCTCTGAGGGTCGAGGGATCAGAGGTTCTAAATGCAAAGGTGAAGAGACAACTTTAGATAATCTGGATGACGAGACTTCCTATAGTCAAAGCGTCCACTCAAGTGCAGGACAAGGTCATACAGAGAGTTCAAGGTATGAAGGTATATTCCACAACATATCTAGGATACTTGAGGAGGTTAAAGTTAGAGGGAAAAATATGTCAAGGATGAACATCTTAAATAGATAAAAGATAGGTAAATAAATGACGACGGGTGATTGGCCAAGAGCATTCAATGGTGTTATAGAATCATAAAGAATGGTGTGGAATGTGTAGGTAATCCATAATGTATAGGAAGAAGAATTTATGGATGACTAATCATACAGGGAAAGAATCTGACAAGGAAGTCATATCAAAGCTGCAAAATGATAAAGAAGGAAGAAATAAGGGGGAGGGGTCCTTCAAAGATCATAACAGGTACTGTTTGGTGGTAGTAACTGCAGAACAGTCTAAATTTGTTCTGATTTGTGAATACACGGTGTGAAGGTGAGACTGGCCTGGCATAGGATATATCAAGTCTAGGGTTGTGGCTAATTCACTAGATTGAGTGGCAGGGTGGGAGTTTGGGAAGGACATTACTGAAACATAAGGGAAGCTGTCGATGTAGTCGCTGTAGTACTGGTCATTGAGCCACAGGTTGTAACACAAGTAGTATCCAGTGACTGCACAATGATTTCCAGTTAATATTGCCAGCAATCACTACTAACGATTACTGCCAGCTTACATTGTATAATCTATCTGTACTGGTACTCATTGGAGAATCTAAATCCACAATTATATCCTCTTGCGATGATAAACCTCCTTGGCAACTGCTAAAGTACCAGCTGGACAACTGCTTTTTGCCACTGGCACAGACTTTCTAATGTCTGTTTAAGTGGGCCAAATCATTAAATGTCTTATCACAGACACATGTAACCAGAAACATTTGAGGCAGATCCAAGTATGCATCCATTGGCCAAGACATCAGAAAAAAGCTATATACTGCTAATAATATTCATATATCAAAGTGTTCCATTATAATATGTGTCTTCACTCTATATAACAGCATATATAATGTGGACAAGCTAATATTATAGCATCCATATTAAGTGCTCTGTGTAATCAAATATACACTATTCATTGCCTTAAAGTAAGTTAGACTCTGGAACTGTACACCATCATGACCTTCAAGGCACTAAAATCCATATCATCTCCATCGTCCTCCTATACACATTCCTCTAAATAGGAAAGATTTGATATGGTACTATATAATATATTAAAAAATAACAAAAGACATAACAAAAGAGCTACCTACATAATATTGGTGAAAAGATGTTGTCTGAATGCTTGAATCCAATTTGGTGATTCCTTGTTCACGTTCTCCAGATGCTTCATGTGGTATTGAAATCTAGAAGAAAAACCATCATTGCAGTCAGCTACCTTCAAAATAAAACTATTTACTCAGGCTTAGTTTTTCCTTATTTTTTTTGGCCTGGTAGTTAGTGGTAAACTTACTCTATGATATTGTCCATAGTGCAATAGGTCACAATGTAGATGCCTGGGTCATAATTCAGATGTATCATGTCAAGCAGAAGAGACACTGTTCAAGTAATACGGTGAATGTGATAGTGTGCCAAGTTTCAATATGTTTTGGATTGTATTTGATAAGCAAAGAAAGCTTGTAGGGTGGGATAACCACTAAATAGCAACTGTAGGATGACACTGGAGTCCATTGTGAGTACCAAAGAATGATATTGAGTGAAGTACAATGAGCTACTGACCTGGAGTCCACTGTGAGTAACCAAGGGAAATAGAACAGAGGACTCTGAAGGTTATGTCTAGTGGCTATAAATACTGGCAATGTTACAACTAGCAGCCACAATCAGCAACAATCAGCAACAACTGTGGGAAAGTAAACTTGTCGTATAGGTGACTGTCTGGCTTTGATCTAAAATGGTATGTGTCTTTGTTTGCAGATAGCCAGATGGAAAGGCAATCTTTGCGGCATTCCAATGTTGGTCGAACTTACATGTGGGATGTCCGACTGGCATGTGCGCAAGCTCACAGTTCAGAAAGATTTTGGCCGAATCTGACCTCTTTCTGCATTTCCGGACGTCTTTCTGACAGAGAGCTGCTCTTCTATAGCCTTTTTGAAGATCATCTGCTAGCATGCATACACCATTATCAATGGGACTATGTTAATAACCATAAGATCAAAGTCAAAGGATGCTTTATCAGACACCGGAGACTTTTAACATTTGGTTCGACCTTGTGCACGTTGTGGCTCAATCATATGACATTGGATATGTTGTTACAATTGCCTAGTAAGTATTCCAAAATCATTAGAATCCACTCATACATGTTCATCTCAGCCCTATACCTAAGGTCTCCATGGTGATCAAATTGTTTCCAAAGAAGTATACAGCTGGTTGGACTGACATGGCCTTGTCCACATGGTTCTGTACATTGATATCAGGGCAAATTGTTGCTGCACAGTGTGTGACTCAACAACCTTGTGTTGGGACACACAACCATGTATTGCCATCACCCACTGGAAACCCACTGCGACTTTTTTTATAAGTGACTACTGCTGTTCTGATTGTATCTATGTTAATAGTGCATAATATTTGACTTCTGAAGATGTTGTCCATGACATGACACTCTTGAAAGCCTGGTATTATAAGCTTTGACTACATATAATGATGAGCCAGTCATTGTGCAGATTGTACAATCCTTGACTGCACAGGTTGCTAGAGACCTGAGTGTCTTGCAAATGCAAGCATTCTATTTCACCAACTGCTTTGGTATTATTCACAAGTCATTGTATCCATATATTCATCAGTTGTGTGGTCAGGCAGTATCAATTACAAGCCTATGTCAACAGCGCCAGTCAAGTACATTGAAATGTTTATATATCACTACAAACTAACACTACATTAGGTATTACAAGTGCAAAGTGCTGGCTAACAGGGTTTCAGGTGATACTGGCATTACTATGATGCCAAACATTGGAAAGCCGAGCAACAAAATGAAAACAGCCTATGCAAAATATTAGTGGACAGCATATTGGCTTCCATCAGATGGATTACTAATGGACTTGCAGTGTGGAGTCTGTAAAAACAATATGGACTCCGGGAATGATTGAAGTGTGCAACAGAATGTTTGCATGTAGTGCATAATAAATGCACATAAAAGAGTGTGAGAGTAAATAATGGAAATCTTGATGATGGACGAAAGTTGGTCAGAGACCCGGTGGAAGTGTCTCAACTAACTATCTTGTGTTAGAACAAGATTAAGCCATTGCAAGTGACTGTTATGAGAACCTCTCACAGGTGAATATCAAGGTTGGATTTTGGTGGTGACCTGCTGTCCATACAAATATCCCAATCAGACCCATACTACATCACTATCACTTCAGTCACCCATTTGAAGACATCCAAGTCAGCAAATGAGCATATTCCATATCTGATACAAGGATGTTGCTTAAGTTAAGCTCTAAGTTAAGCCCACCAACACTCCTTCTTTAGGATATGCTTTCAGTGTTTAAGTAGGTTAAAATGTGTTCTTTTCTCACTCTATTCATCTTTTTTACTTCATTGTATGTAGACTTTCAGCACTTTGTGCAACTTCTGACAATCCCAATAACTTTCTTGGATGTTCTAGACTTTCGAGTTGTGATGATTATTCCCAAAATTGTGGATGATTGTGACTTAGCCATATTATAGGGCTTCTCAAAAGCTAGAACAATCAGCCACAACTGTGGGAAAAGTAATCACAACTTGAAGAAAGTAAGACAGAGGTGTGTAGAACAACCAAAAGGGAACATTGAGGAGAAAAGTTTCCTGTAACCTACAAGTCCCTTTTAGTGGTTATCCCACCCCCACAAAGCTCGGCACTTTTCACTTTGATGATGAGGATGAGTGCCAGACCAGGCAGCATGGTAGACATCATGGTTGCAAAGGATGAGGAGATAACAGTCAATGTCATCTGATGAAAGTCATTATGATTGAGCTTCATACTGTCATCAGCCATATAGAAACCAGCAGGGAAGTGAACAATCCTGTCCCCATTCAAGCCTTTTTGCTTCCACAAATGCATTCAAGGCAAACATTGAGTCAAGATATTCACCACTGGGTAAGTACTCAGATACTACAATTGTCAACTGTTACTTGCTGCATATGTTCTACTACAATCCCACGATCAGAATCCAAGTATCATGCTGGTGGTAGGTACTGAGAGCTTGGCAAAAAAATACCTTAAATGATGAAGGTCCAATTGGAATACAGACTGATCAACATCATGAAAGGACCAGTAAGATTAATGAGCCATGGACAAATGGCTACAAGATGCAGAATATGCAATTACTTTGGAATAAGGTCTTTTGAGACATACATACCTTAGGAAATAATAGTATTATAAAGGAAATATACAACTGAGTATACACTATTCACAAACATATACACTCATCTATATTAAACACACATTGTGAGTATAAAAACTTAGTAGTTCTCATATTTCTGTGGGAAATGAGATTGGAATAAGTATATGCCAGACTCAGTACAGCCATTGGTAAGCATTAGTAACACAGGTAATAGGTGTATAACATTATTTATATACATTAACATATTTTCAATATTGACATTGTTGGAAATGGTCATAGCTCCATGGGAAAAGGTTCGATGGGATGGTAGTGAAGAGTGTCACCAAGCCTGAAAACTGGTCTACAATCCAAAACTGCTTGCAACCACTTGTTAGACCAATAGGAGGTCTGGTTGCCAGTTGCCTTTACAAATAGTTGTAGTAAGTTGTGGTCCTGAGTCCCTAAACTGAAAATTTTAAATTATTAAATTATTTAATATATTCAATAAGGCCATTCATGGCTTGTAACATTTCAGTCATATATTATAGCTCATTTCAACCTGCAATACATTACCACTAGAGCATCATTTGTGTTACAGAGTGACAGAGCTTTCAATCACTGGCTGGAGAGGCAACATGGATGGAGCAATAATTAGTTCCTTTGTTAAACACATAAAGCGGAGTTCGAAAAAATTGGGAAGAATCTCCATGAATCTATGACCTATGAATGGCCTGAAACTTTCAGTTTAGGGACTCAACTGCTGTATTATCAGTGCCCAATGCTGGTCTTTCAGCACTTTTTATCTGTTTTATATTTTCTGCTTGATCGAAATTACAAGGATTTGTTCAGTTGCCAGCAATATGACAATTGTATTTGGGAAACATGGAAAAAGAGAGATTAATAGAGTATTAGAGGATATGGAAGTAGTCTGGTTTTTGTGTAAAGGAGAGCTCCCGCACATAGCAGGAGAAGTCGGCAAATGGTGAGGGTAAAGTATGGCACAGCTGGGAGAGAGAAACACTCTCCTTCAGTTGAAACAAGTCATCACAGCGCAATAGATAGAGTATTGGGGTGAAGCCATGGCTCGGAGCAATCTGTGCACAAGATAAATTAGAAGATATGTGAGTGACTCAAGGTCATCCCGACGGCTGAGTTAAGGGAACTAAAGAGACCAAGAGTACGGTTGGTACTGGGATAGACATAACTGCGGCATTGTGGAACATGAGCATAGGTTTGCAGATCTCGGTATAAATGTATGAGACAACTGGCAGCCGCAATCTGATAGCCACACTCAGCCACAACTGTGGGAAAAGTAATCACAACTCGAAGAAAAGAAGATAGAGGTGTGTAGGACAACCACAAGGGTCTACTCCATCAATGTATTGGGAACTGGTCCTTCAGAGTAAGACATCTTGGACATGGGCAACCACCAAGATTGCGGATGTCAGCAATGAGTACCCTGGGACATTCACACTGTAGTCATCAGTCCATCTGAGACAAAATAATGTACTTCTCTGGGTAATCAGCAGAATATGTAAAAATGTGGGGCTGACTTGATCAAGATGTTGTACTCGGGCACGAAACGAAATCAATCGAGGAGGGGTGTGGATTCAAGGGAAGCGTGGTTTGTACTCAGTCCCAAAGACCAGAAATTGTGTGACTCGGCAAGACACTGAGAAATGTGTTCAATACATGGCCGTGCATGAGGGCAGAAGATCCTGTCCCTACAATTGTTAGAAATGATGACATGAATTATCTGGATAATGATTAACCTTTAGCACAACACTTCAGTGCTACATGAATCTTGCCGCTACTAGCTGTTCCGGAAAACACCATTACATTACCGAGACATCAAAAAGATGACACGAGCAGATCAAAAGGATTGGCAGCAAGCTATGGAAGAAGAAATGAAATCCCTCAAAGACTGAAATGTTTGGGTATTAACAGATTTACCTCCAGATTGTAGTAAACCTATCATGGGAAGGAATAAGCGCAGAAAGCTTGTGGGGGTGGGATAACCACTAAATAGTGACTTGGAGTCCACTGTGATTAACAAAGGGAAATACTCTAGTAGTGAGCATTGCCCTCCTATGACGAATTGAAGCCAAAGCACTGTTCTCGGAAGACAGTTGAGAGCTTTCAGCATTGTTGGGGAAAATTTGTACAAGAACTTGCCTATTCCACCACTGCAAGAGCAGCTTTCTTCTGTTCGAGTATACAATTGCAGAAGTGTACTGAGTCTGTCAGATGAAACACCTAGGCAGACATCAAGGCAAAATGAGCCTACTCAAGTTTGTCAGACGTTGTACACGAACGTAAGCAATGGCTCTTTCACATCAACGGAACTGGAAGAGATCAAGAGGTGTGTGAAAGCCTATTCGTAATAATTTAGCATTGAAAATTACCCACCAAGACCAGTATCCCGCTACGTAACAAGTCATTTCATGGGTCTGTTACTTTTGGTGATTTCACACTCTTTTCATCCATTCACTCTTTTCATCCATTTTTACTTCATTGTAGACTTTATAGCGCTCTGCGCTACTTCTAACCATCACCATTGGATTCCCCATGGTCGATAATCCTATCAAACCTTTCTCCTCGAGGTTCTAGACCTTTGTGGTCGCTCTACACGACTCTATCTCTTTTGTTCGAGTTGTGATTACTTTTCCCACAGTTGTGGCTGAGTGTGGCTGATTTTGGCTGCCAGTTGTTTGCCAGTAAATAATAAGCCTAGACTTAAGTTAAGCCTCAGAGTCCGCTGTTCTGTTGACTCCAGTGTGATCATAGAGTCGCTATTTAGTAGTTATCCCACAAGCTTTCTGCGCTTATCCTAATAGGGTCTTCTCCATCATAAGTATAGTTTGCAAACAATTATATTGGCCACAGTGCTGGTCTCCTGCAATGCTGCATTGCCGAATGGTACTAAACAAATTGATGATGTACATGCTCAGTGTTGCACCGATCATATCCAGCTGGACAAAGCAGCGCCCCCCCCAGTAGGCTGGTGGTGGAAGCCTTGACCAGATTTCGCATTATGCGGTGCGAAATCACCAAAAGTAACAGTGACAACATTCACACTGAAAAACTACAGCTACAACAACACAAGGGGCCCACCAATCACTAAGGAGACGGCACGCTCGGCTTCAGCCATATACAGTAGGCGTAATCGATGTCAACGATGACAACTGGGACAGTTGTGCATAATAATGTTGGGACAGTGGGGCATAATGTGTTAAAACAAACAACTACGCCGCACTGTAGGTGTCATCAACCAAGGTGAAAACAGGAAACTTGGCATAGGATGTTGAAATTGACAACCACGACATGAAGGGAATACACCCATGACAACGAGGGACGACAGCCTACACCGGAAATCTGTGATACATGGCAGGCATGATCTATGGACTAGGATGTGATATTTCCATTTACCAGGTATCATCTACGCGCAACTGTCCTTTTATGAAGGCAGGTATCAGATGACACCCTTGCAATACTTCTGCAGGATCTACAAAGCCGAACAGTGCATAGTCTAGTACTATTCTGACAGGCATTGGGTCCAAGTCTGACCAATCATACATGGGATGTCTATTGTAATCCTTGATCCCTGGACCAATATATTTGATATTTGTGTGGTAGATGCCGATGATTTGAGTGTAACAGAAACAATGTTATTGGTGTCCGACACGTTGTAGCTGTTGTCCAGGCCTGGTTGTAGATGATCAGCACTCTGAGGGGTTCCATGGCATCCAGATAGCTAGACCAGATATGAGGATATATGTGACATTTCAGCTTGAGAATGAAGTCCTAGGTGGGATTGGGCGGATGCAGTAAACTCATACCATTGAGGCTGGATTATCCTGATTGTGGCTGCCAGTTGTTTCCAAAAATCCGCAAACTTTGGCATTACTCATCTATGGCCAGACTCACAAAACCTGATGAACATACCGACGGTGTGAACGAGCTCCAGAGGGCCAGAGACTCGTGACGAGTCTGCGAAGGAGGGAAGGGATTGGCATGCATGCATCTTGCCTGCTGAACATGGTTCACAGACAGGATCAGGCGCAGATTTGACATCTAACTGCAAGCCAGTGACCAACTGGCGCTGAGGAGAAAGCCGTCAACAATGAAGTACGGATGAAAAGAGTGCGAAATGACCAAAAGTAACACTTTATACTGGACAGCTTATCCGAGATGAACAAGATGCTACGTGTGACCGTTGTTTCAGCAGAAATCTAATGGTCCGAAATCAGAACGCGAGTCTCCTCTGGTCGGCAGCTGTTACCATGCCTGGAAAGACCCATAAAACTGCGCAGTACGTATCGTGCACTTGCTTACACCAAATAGTGTCGAGCTCGACCTTGCCCTGCACTTTCTGTGGTCACTGTCAGTGCAAGTGTTTTGTTTTGCAGCGCCCCAGGGATGCCTATACTTCGCATATGGCCCCCTCTCGACTACCTGGTCCACCGACCGCTTTCTTATCTGAAGGCATGCCAAAGGCCTGTGCCCAATCTCGTGGACATTTTGGTTCTGTATGCGGTCCTTCAGCCCATCGTCCCAGTGTGGCAGGAATGACCAGATCTGGGAGGACATCTTGAAGGCATGGGGGTCCAACTTGAGCAACCTTTTCTGCAGTGTCTCTTGATTTCCCGAAGGATCACTGTGAAGGTAGATCGCTTCGCAGGCAAGCAAAGGGAGCAGAGTGGTGACCCACGTAGCATACATCATGCCACAATCTGCCCATTCTTTCTTCCAGGAAGGAAGATTAGAGGATGATTCTGAACAGAAATACAATTAACTCACAAACTCTAGATTGAACTTTTCAAACTATTCCGCTGGCCATTTTGCAGGATCCAACAATATCAGGTGTCGAGCAGCTGCTTTCGATTTAAACAATGGTTGAAAGTACACATTCCCACGGCTCCACCTCTCATCAAGTCATTATGGAGATCTGTAGTGATGTTGGCGCATGTGGACCTGTAACTCCGAAGCTTGTATTCTTGCATTCAACTCCCAGAAGTGCCTAATCACTTTGTGATGAACCAACAGATGCAATTTGCGAAAACATGTGAGTGTGAGAGTGTTGGCCCCCAATCGCTTACATTTCCTTTTGCGCAGTGGCTGTCTATATCATAGATGACTCGGATAAACAACATATGTCTTCCACCCACAGCAGCGCCAACTATAGTAACAAGCGGAAGTGTTCCAAGAGCAAGATCACTAACTCAGGTGGTCAGTGGAAGAAGATTTGTATGTCAGAGAAGTTGGCTCTCTTCGGGAGCGTAGTCGACAGCCGCGAGCAACTCTAGCTGTTGGGCATGCTTCCGCCTCCACCACCTTTGCAAGGGCGGACAAACCCGCCATGCATGGCATCAATGTTAAAGCTCAAACCATGCACTCAAGAACTGCCCATCCAGCATTAGAGATTTCCATCAGTGACTGCGTAAATTAGGTATTCGGCCACCACTGGACGTTCACGATAAATTGCACCACTTGGATATCCCGCCCCTTCAGTTGACAGAAAACTGAAGAGCTTCACATGGGGATGCTGAGGAGGGTAAACGGGTCGAGTCACTCCTCAAGGACGAGTCGCTGGTCCCTTAGGGACATTAGTACATGATTTACAAGTATAACCTAATCTCTCTAGAATGCCTTTTGTGAGAAACTTCACATGATGGGCCTTGACCTTTTTGCTATGCTAGTTGTTGATCTACTAAATGAGTTCGAGCTCAGGGTCTGGAAGGCAGTCTTCACGCACCTCCTTTGGATTCTCGAAAGCTTGAAAAAGAAAATGCTCGGCGAGCTTGATCGACGGTAAGACCACTCATTTTGAGAGACCGTATTATCCTCATTATTAAGTATAGCTATCGTCAAGTACCCAGTTTTGGTCGCGATACTATTCGGCAGTTCTCTCGAAACTCCTCTGAGATGAAGAAGATGGCAGCCAAGGACTTCGAGGACCTTCTCCAGGTTGATTTTGTCTTCTTTCCTCGGAACTTGGCTCTCAGTGATCCCTGTCTTCGATGGGCTTGCGCCAGGTTCAAAGAAAGAATTTGAGTGGCCAACACCCAAAGGGGAACATACCTCCCGCATACACATGCCACGAGAAAACATTAAATCTTCAGACGTATAAGTTGCATGCGCTTGGTGATTACACTCAGACTATCAGACGGTATGGTACCACCGACTCGTACTCAACCCAGCCGGTAAGTAATTTCCTGCATTGGGGGGTATACCTCTGATTTGATTGTGTCGACCTTTGTAGGGAGAGCTTGAGCATCGTCTTGGCAAGTCATGATTCAAAAGAACGAGCCGCAAGTCGTACATCCAACAACTGACCCGAATCGAACGGCACCAAGCGCGCATTCGTCAAATCTGTGCCCGCGTATCGTCGAACGTCCCTGTCGAAAGGTTGCCAAAGGCACCTGAAGTACATCACGTTATCGGCAAATCACAAAATTATCCAGAAGACCTTGCAGCTAGGACCCGAAATTACTCTGAGGACCCAGCGGCAAAGGTTGGTGGTTTCCTACTACACTCTGGCGTCTGTCTAATCCAGTTGTAGAATTTCATATTGAAGCTGAGGAAGCACCTCTTCCCTCGAATCAAGCAGATCCATACATCTGGCGCGGACCCTGAACCCCGCACTCTATCCACCATTGTGCCTCTGGATGCAGATGCTTCGAGCGCCGATTCAGAGGTCATCTTGCACAGTCAGGTTCTATTCAAAAACAACCGAGTCTACCAACACCGTTTGATGCGGATAAACTATACTACTTACGATGTTCGTAGGGCGCAAGATTCCATCAACCCGAACACAGACCATCGGGACATTATCCTCCTTTCCGACACCACCAACACCACTGCCCATCCGTTCTGTTATGCAAGAGTTCTTGGTATATTTCATGCGAACATCATCTACAACGGCCCAGGATTTACAGATTACCAGCCTCGCCGTCTCGAATTCCTCTGGGTTCGCTGGTTCGAGGTAATCGAAAGTCATCCAGAGCAAGATGCCTATAAGGTAGATGTCGTACGCTTTGTCCCCATGGACGAAGACGACGCTTTTGGTTTTATAGACCCGGCGGATGTTTTGAGAAGTTGCCACCTCATTCCTCAATCCTCTGAGGGTAAACTACACCCTGATCTTCAGCCTAGGTCGAGAGCGTCCCGGGATGCCAATGATTCAAAGTGGTACTACGTCAATACTATGGTTCTGTTTTGGTTGACAAACTGGAATGCAGCTGATACTTATTATATTGGTAGGTTTGTCGACAGTGACATGCTCCTACGCTACTATTGGGGTACAGGCATTGGGCATGTGTATGCTCATACCAAATGTAGTGATCGTGAGTGTCACAAGGACGATTCCACATCTACTATGAGCATACTAACAAGTCTTCGTTCTATCAGGCAGTTTGGTGTCGATTCGAACAAATGGCAGGAGGGTAACCGGTGTTTACTCAGTTTGTCTTCATTTCTCACCAGTATGGATCGAAAGGTGTGACTGACATTGCTATTGCGACTCCGTATGGCCATAAGCAAGATTCAAGTTCGTCGCATGTTTCAACGGACTGCTGCCAAAGACTTCTAGGACGGAACACTACACCTCTTCGATCGAGCGAACTTTGACTCCACACACGAACCAGACGGGGGTTTGTCATGCTCAAGTTCAACCACACAGTCGCGCATTCCTTCCTTCGCGAGACACGTACCGTCAGACAGCTCTGTTTCGAGATCGGTGTCCAGCGGAGGTCAGGGGCGGAAGGAATGCAAGTTTGTACTCCAAAAAGAGGTAGTTAACGTGATGACGACGCCTTTTGATAAGCGCAGAAAGCGTTGTTGGGATGGGATAACCACTAAAGGGGACTTGTAGGTCACACTGGAGTCCACTGTGAGTAACCTAGAATGATATTGAGTGAACAACAATGAGCTACTGACCTGGAGTCCACTGTGAGTAACCAAGGGAAACAGAACAGAGGACTCCGAGGCTTAAGTCTAGTGGCTGTAAATACTGGCAAACAACTAGCAG